>CM026219.1:355258-400719 GCA_014839995.1 Xenentodon cancila
CACACACACAGAGAGAGAGAGAGAGAGAGAGAGAGACACACACACACACACACACACAGAGAGAGAGAGAGAGAGAGACACACACACACACACACAGAGAGAGAGAGAGAGAGAGAGAGACACACACACACACACACACAGAGAGAGAGAGAGAGAGAGAGAGACACACACACACACACCTGAAACACACACACACACACACACACAACACAAACACACACAACACAGACACACACACACACACACACACACACACACACACACACACATAGAGAGAGGAGTACAGACAGAGAGAGAGAGATAGATAGGAGATATAGAGAGATATATATATATACACACACACATACATACACACACACATACATACACACACACACACACACACATATACACACATACATACACACACACACACACACACACATATACACACACACACATATACACACACATACATATATACACACACATACATATATACACATACACATACATATATACGTAGGTATGTAAATATATATATGAACCAGCAAATGAACCAGCTGCTAAGAGATGGGACTCACCCAGAATGGCTAACCAAAGGGCGAACGATCCTGATCCGAAAGGATCCCACAAAGGGTGCAGCCCCATCTAACTACCAACCAATAACCTGCCTCACCACAACATGGAAGCTCCTGTCAGGCATCATTGCGACTAAGATAAGCAGGCACATGGAGCAATACATGAGCAAAGCACAGAAGGGCATAGACAGAGATACCAGAGGAGCCAAACCCCAACTCCTGGTTGACAGAACAGTCACCCAAGACTGCAAGTCCCGAAATACCAACCTGTGCACTGCCTGGATTGATTACAAGAAAGCCTACGACTCGATGCCACACACATGGATCACTGAGTGCTTGGAGATGTACAACATCAACAGCACTCTAAGGGCCTTCATTGCAAACTCGATGGGCCTGTGGAAAACCACTCTCGAGGCAAATGGCAAGCCACTTGCACAAGTGTCCATCAGATGTGGCATATACCAAGGAGATGCGCTGGCCTCACTGCTGTTCTGCATAGGTCTGAACTCCCTAAGCCAAATAATCAACAAGACTGGCTACGGATACCGCCTCAGGAATGGAGCTACGATCAGTCACCTCCTCTACATGGATGACATCAAGCTGTACGCTAAGAGCGAGCGGGACATAGACTCCCTGATCCATACCACCAGGATCTACAGCAACAACATCGGGATGTCATTCGGGCTTGAGAAATGTAGGAGGATGGTGACAAAAAGAGGCAAGGTAGTCCACACAGAAGGGGTCTCAGTCCCAGAAGGAACAATAGCAGACATTGAGGACAGTTACAAGTACCTTGGAATACCACAGGCAAATGGTAACCTCGAAGGGGCTACAAGGAAAATGGCAACAGCCAAATACCTCCAGCGAGTAAGGCAGGTCCTAAGAAGCCAGCTCAATGGCAAGAACAAGTCCCGGGCAATAAACAGCTACGCCCTGCCAGTGATCAGATACCCTGCAGGAATAATAAGGTGGCCAAAGGAAGAGATACAGACCACAGATGTTAATACAAGGAAGCTCCTCACCATGCATGGTGGGTTCCACCCCGAATCCAGCACACTGAGACTGTACGCAAGCCGTAAGGAAGGAGGCCGAGGACTAGTGAGTGTGAAAGCCACTATCCGGGACGAAACTGCCAAGCTCCATGAGTACATCAAGAACAAGGCCCAAACGGATGACGTACTCAGTGAATGCCTCACACAATGGCAAAGTGAAGAGGTGCTGGAGGAGGAAGCATCATGGGAGGACAAGCCCCTACACGGGATGTACCATCGAACCATAACTGAAGTGGCTGATCTCCAGAAGTCCTACCAATGGCTAGAGAGAGCTGGCCTACAGGACAGCACAGAGGCACTCGTCCTGGCTGCACAGGAGCAGGATCTGAACACCAGAGCAATAGAGGCCCAGATATACCACACCAGACAAGACCCAAGGTGTAGGTTGTGCAAAGAAGCACTGGAAACAATCCAGCACATAACTGCGGGGTGTAAGATGCTGGCAGGGAAAGCATACATGGAACGCCATAACCAAGTAGCGGGCATACTCTACAGAAACATCTGTGTGGAGTATGGGCTGGAAACCCCAAGGTCAAAATGGGAAACACCTCCCAAGGTGGTGGAAAATGACAGAGCAAAGCTCCTGTGGGACTTCCAGATACAGACAGACAGGATGGTGATGGCAAACCAACCAGACATCCAAACAGGAAACTGCTGAGGCCACACAGGAAGCTGCTCTCCCACCTCGCCGCGTACCTGCAACAGGTAACATCACCTGTCCACACACCTGGAAGCTAAACCAAGCTGAGAGCACCAATTTGGACTTCAAGATGTATAGCATCAGGACAACATTTTAAACTTTCTGTATTGGAGACACTTTGGATGTAGAGTCCTGACATCCCGATGCTGAATGCCACAGTTAATGGTAAAGCTCTGCTGCAGCTGATGAACATTAAAAGGTAGGGTAAGTAATTCTACATGATTTCTATCTCCGAGAACTGACAGATGGGGCTGCGTTTTCTAAGGAAGAGAGGGTGACTTGTGTTTAAATTTCAGATATCACTTACCCTGCCTTTAAGGTTCGGGACATTAACTTTTTAGGAAGTGCATCAACAATGCTAATGCTAGGTTTATCTCACAATTAGAGTATCAACAACAACGGTAAAGTTGGTTTTGGCTCCCTATCTGCTATCATGTTGGTGTGTTAACGTAGATGTTGGTAAGTTAACCCTTAACCCAAATTGGACGTTGGGCTCAGTACGATACTTCTTAAGTTAGTTTACTTTACAGTTACTGGCTGTGTTGACACACTGGTTTAAGGATTAATGAACAAATTCTTAACTTATCAATGTACACAAACTTAAAGTAGAAGCCCGCTTTTTTCAGATTTTCCTGTTCAGGTTTACCACAGCGCATGATCGTGTTTCGAGTTTGATAGGCTTCATTTATTACCATGGTTCTAAGTGGGTTTCTGCGATGAGGCAGGTAGGCATTTTCATTTTGTAAGGGTGAGGATTGGTATACTTAAAGACAATAAAATCATCATGGTTACACTAACTAAAAGATTGTATTTGCCCTTGGCTTCTCTGTTTCGCTTCCATACCTCCAGAAACTGCCAAATGTCCAGGCATCCACCATCACCAACCAACTGCTCCACACTCCCATCAGGCCGTTCACCAGAGCCAGCAGGCCAATCAGCAGCTTAGGGGGCGTGGCCAAGCTGGCCGGAGAGAAGAAAACAGACAGCACGGCATGAGTGTTGACAACCAACGACACTGCGGCGATGAGCCAAACGCCACCACGGATCATCCAGCTGCCGAGCAGATGAAGGCAAGGATGAAACAGACCTGCTGGAAGTTCAAACGTCACCTCTGAATCACCTCTGGATCCATCTTTTTGGAATGTGGCAATACATTTGAGTACATTTCAGGTACAATTACAGTCCATAAATTACAACGTTTCTGGTGTTCTTTCATAAACAAAAACTGTCATCTTTAAATCTGTAAAGTTGGTTAATGCCACTGTCCTGCATGTCCTAGATGTTTCCCAGCTCCAACACAGCTGATACAGATCAAAGAGTAATCGCTGGTCACCAGGATTTGCACAAGTCTGTGAATGACTCATTCTTCTGAGTCAGGTGTGTTGGAGCTGGACTTAAAGATCCCTACTCTACATGGACCAGAGAAAAAAAATGATCAGAAAAATATGGCAAAAGTTAGGGCTGTTCTGGACCTCAGCGGGTTCTGTTATAAACTTGGACCTTTCATGTCTCTCAAATATCAGAGTGAATGAAGCTGCCACAAAGGAACAGTTGCAGTGATGCCATCATCCAATGAACCTCATGAATTCTGGATTCCAGATTTTGGTTACCTGGTGAAGGAGTGCAGTGGACAGAATGTTGTGGTTTGGGTTCGTCTTCAAATTCCTTTTGGAATTTATCCCAGTACGGGTCTACTCCAGAGACAGCATGACCAACAGAAAACCAGTCAGAACTTTATCCACCAGTAGTGGACCAACCTGGAACTTCTCTGTGCTTCAAGCTTTGTTTTGGTATGGACTTGACCTGGACTGGAAAGAACAGGAGTGTCACCCCATAGTGGTTCTCCAGCTTCCTCCTTCCAGGACAAACCACCTATTGTTCTCTCAGAGGAGTAGAATGCACAGCGCTGGAAGGCGTAAGGAAGCTCCATCACCCTGAGAACACAAGAACACATAACAAAAGTATAAAAAAAAACAGGAAAAACTAAACGAACCTCCCATCTGACTGACCTTCTACCTGATTGTTCCACCTATAACACTGATTGTTCCACCTACAACCCAATTGTTCTAATTACAACCCTTTTTGTCTCAGCTACCACCCTGATTGTTCCACCTACATCTCGACTGCTCCATCTACAACCTTGATTGTTGTAATTACAACTCTTTTTGTTCCACCTACAACCCAGTTGTTCTCATTACAACCCTGATTGTTCCACCTACAAACCTGATTGTTGTAATTACAACCCTTTTTGTCTTAGCTACAACCTTGATTGTTCCAACTACAACACTGATTGTTCCACCTACTACCCCGACTGGTCCATCTACATTCCAGATTGTTCCACCTACATCCCTGATTGTTCCGCCTACAGCACTGAGTGTTCCGCCTACAACACTGATTGTTCCACCTACAACACTGATTGAAAAACTGTTTAGGTTGACTGGATCATTGCTCATCCATGGTGGGGTGCACGTTCAAACACCAGACTCCAAACGTTACGTTCCATGGCATAAGTTTTATTGTTCAGGTCGTATTGGTTGATGGGTTAAGTAGTGGATGATAGAGGATGGTAGCTGGTATCCGCTAGTGGATGTTTCTAACGTCTTCGATGCATCCACTCAACTCGATCTGGGCTTCTCCCCGGTGTGTTCGTGAAAGGCAGCTTCTTTCCTTTGGTCCGGTTCGAGCCGAAGTGTGGGAACTGACTGAATTTAAATAACCACCTGTCTGGTGACACAGGTGCTCTCTATTGCGCTAATGATGGGTGTGGCTCTCCTGGATCTGCAAGATGGCGACTCGTAGTTTTAACACTGATTGTTCCACCTACATCCCTGATTGTTCCACCTACAACCCAATTGTTCTAATTACAACCCTTTTTGTCTCACCTACAACCTAGATTGTATCATCGACTACCCTGATTGTTCCATCTACAACATCGACTGTTCCATCTACAACCCAATTGTTCTAAATAAAACAACACTGATTACAACACTGATTGTTCCATCTACATCCGTGATTGTTCCATCTATAACCCCGACTGCTCCATCTACAACCCTGATTGTTCCAACTACAACACGGATTGTTCCATCTACAACCCAATTGTTGTAATTACAACTCTTTTTGTTCCACCTACAAGCCTGATTGTTCCACCTACTAATCTGATTGTTGCATCTACAACCCTGATTGTTCCTTCTACAACACTGATTGTTCGAACTACAACACCGACTGTTCCATCTACAAACCCGACTGTTCCACCTACAACCTTGATTGTTCCATCTACAACCCTGATTGTTCCATCCACAACCCCGACTGCTCCATCTACAACCCTGATTGTTCCACCTACAACCCAATTGTTTTTAATAAAAACACAATTGTTTCATCTACAACACTGATTGTTTCATCTACAACACTGATTGTTTCATCTACAACACTGATTGTTCCATCTACAACACTGATTGTTCCACCTTCAACCCGACTGCTCCATCCACAACAATGATTGTTCTACCTATAATCTTGATTGTTCCATCTACAACCCAATTGTTGTAATTACAACCCTTTTTGTTCCACCTACAACCCTAATTGTTCCACCTACTGTCCTGATTGTTCCATCTAAAATTCCGACTGTTCCACCAACTACCCTGATTGTTCCATCTACAACCTCAACTGTTTCACTTACAACCCTTTTGGTTCCACCTACAACCCTGATTGTTCCACCTACAACCTTGATTGTTCCACCTACTTCCACCTATACCTACAGTTGTTCTAATTACATCATGCTGGATCTGGTTCAGGAAAAGCTCACCTGACCCGTGGCAGGTCTTCTCGCCGTATCAGCTCCATAAGCCGATTGTTTCCAGCCAATCGAATATCCGTTAAACTCTGCAGACCATTCAGAAGCAGAGATGACAGCTGATTGGATGACAGGTCACTGCATAGACAGAGAGGGCGTGGTATTTACTTCTTCATGTTTTTAATATGTTTTTTATAAATGCAGATGAGAATTTTGTGAAGGTGGTGAAACCGATAATTCTTAGAGTAATATGAATCGTTTAGAGCTGACAGATTCAAACAAACGTGAAATAGCACAGACACGTCGAATTTTTCCAGAATTCATCAAATACAGCTGTTCAAACGTACCACTTTTTAAAATATTTTTTTTGGTGTAAAAATATTTTCAAATAATCACATCCTGCTGGGTGTTTTAAACCAATACTCCTTTTATTTTGAAAGAAAGAGTCACTTCTAAGGTTTTAACTGAAAAGACACAGTTTGGTGAGAGCTGGCAGAGCGTAGAATGAGTTTGGCTTCACGGATGACAACCTGTTCCACGATAGATCACTGCAAGATGGAGAAGAGACACCCACCAAGTTAACCCACCAAGCACTCCTCTAAGATTCCCAATCGTGATGAGATGAAACTGAGTTTAGAGAAAAACTGTAGATCAAATCAAAGAATGAAGAGGAAGTAGAGAATCAGGAGTTGTACATGTACATCTGCAGTGACTCCTGAGCTGGTGCTCCACGACAAGACACCTGTTCAACATCACCTGGACCACCTGGATCAGTGAGCAACCTGAACACGCCTGCACAGCCGGGTTTGTGTGCATGTGTGTGTACTTACAGGGAGCGCAGTGATGCCAGACCAGTGAAGGTGTTCTCATTCAGTTCCTGGATGTGGTTTTGCTGCAGATCTCTGGAACAGAGCAGAGTCTCATCAAGTTGGTTCACGCTCACTGATCCATCATGCACAAACATGCCACAGCTGTGATAGTAGCTCCCATGATGCACAGCTGGTTGTGTTTTAATGATTGCTATGGTAACTGTGTTTTACAGACATCAACAGGTTCAAAATGTTGGACGGATCAAAAACAGTCATTCCACAGAGGCATAAAGGTTAATAAAATGTCCATGAAGATGAAGCTCACATGTTGTGGATATTCTGGCAGCTGGAGAAGCTGGGCAGAATCTGAATGTGGTTATAGGAGAGATCCCTGCCGCACCACAGCAGTGAAAAAAGCAAACTCTTCTGCTTCAACTATTTCCAATTCCAAAACAGTTTGAAAAACTCACAAAATCACATTTTATTCCCAATAGAACCTAGACATCATAACAGATGTTCTAACTAGGACATTTGATCATTTCATGAGAATATTTTTATATTTTAGAATATTTTAATTTGATTCAGCAACACATTAGTACAAAGTTGGAACTGGGTGATGTTTATCATAGTGGAGCATCTCTTCTTCTTCTACCATCTGTCTGTAAACATCTGGGATGTGAGGCGACCAGCTGTTAGACTTTTAGGAGAGGAATGTTGCTGGTCTGACGCAGGATTCTAGCTGCTCCCCTCTCCTGGACCTTTGTTATTGGACTTTTGGTTTCATGATGTTTCCTGCTGAAGACCAGCCGGGTAGAGCAGGAAATAGAGAGAAGAGACACACCGTCAAAGGTACCAAAGACCAGATCCATCAGTATAATTATCTGTTAACTGTCCATCAGACTGGTACCTGGTTAGTTGGTGGACTACAGAGACCACTATCTAAACAGGTGTAGACAGCAGACACTGAGGTGGTCAGAGGTGGGACTGCAGGTCTGAGGACCATGTTGGTGCCCCCCTGCAGCAGGTCTACAACAGCAGATCCAGGGTGAAGCTGTGTTGAAGACCAACTGTTCTAGTCTGGTCCTGCAGCTGCAGCTGTGACTACTGGTCCTGACACACTAAAGTTTACACCAACTAGATGTTTTACTGAACACAAACGTTGAAGTTTAGTTTTAAAGGTGGAGGTGGTGTCAGCCTCCTTCACCCAAACTGGAAGTTGGTTCCATAGTGATGGTGCCTGAACCATCAGGTCTTAGAAATAACGCAAAAAAACAAATTACAGAATCAGAATTTAGAAGCAAAACATTAGTGGACATCCAGTCCTTGATGTCCTTAAGACACCTGAAATTTGTCTAATGGTTCTGTTTCATCTTCATACACAAATACAGCTGTGTATCATCAGAGTCAAGCTTATTGTCAATTCTACTACATGTGAGACACATACAGAGAATCGAAATTACGTTACTCTCAAACCCTCGGTGCTACACAATAAATAAATTTTAAACACAAAGTGCAGGTTAAAAAGAGACAAGAAACAAGTTGTGACATGACAACAACAGTTTTTCGGTCTGATTAAAGTGACATGGTGCAAAGCTAGCGGTCCAGTTCTGCCAAAAGTGCTGGTGCAGATACTGTGATCAGAGTGAGAGAGGGGGGGGGGGGGGGGCAGGGAGGGAAACGGTGGAAGAGCAGGGAGAGTGTTAAGTGTCCTGACGGCCTGGTGGACGAAGCTGTCCCTCAGTCTGCTGGTTCTGGCCCGGAGGGTCCGCAGCCTCCTCCCTGATGGCAGCAGACTGAAGAGGCTGTGTGACGGGTGGGTGGGGTCTCTCACGATGCTGAGGGCTTTGGAGTCAGACGGCTGCTGTAAATGTCCTGAAGTGAGGGGAGAGAGACACCAACGATCTTCTCAGCTGCTCTCACGACGCGTTGGAGAGACTTGCGGCAGGTTGCGGTGCAGGATCCGTACCACACGGTGATGCAGCTGGTCGGGATGCGGTGCAGCTCCGTACCACACGGTGATGCAGCTGGTCAGGATGCGGTGCAGCTCCGTACCACACGGTGATGCAGCTGGTCAGGATGCTCTCGATGGTGCCTCTGTAGAAGGTTACCTGATGGGGGCCGGGGCTCTGGCTCTTCGCAGTTTGTGGAGGAAGTAGAGACGCTGCTGTGCCTTCTTGGCGAGTGATGCGGTGTTAACAGTCCAGGAGAGGTCCTCTGAGATGTGGACACCTAGGAACTTGGTCCTGCTCACCCTCTCCACAGCAGCACCGTTGATGGTCAGAGGAGCATGCTGGGTGTGTTGTCTCCTGAAGTCAGCAACAATCTCCTTGGTCTTCTCCACGTTCAGGGAGAGATTGTTGTCTGCACCACTCAGCCAGGCGGCTCACTTCGCTCCTGTAGTTTGACTCATCGTTGTTGTTGATGAGACCCACCACAGTCGTGTCTCCACAAACTTTATGAAGAGGAGCATAACAATGGAATTTAATGCCGTGGTTCCGGCTCTGCAGTAAAATGCTGTGATCTATAGCAGTGGTCCCCAACCCTTTTGTAACTGCGGACCGGTCAACGCTTGACAATTTACCGCGGACCGGAAGGGGGGGTGAAATAATAACAAACGTGAATCCACTGTGTGCTCATATAGAACTTTATTAGCACATTGCTCCAACAATATAAAGCTATTATACCATCAGATCAGAAATGTATTTTTGCACTGGATGCATCCTTTGTAAAAAAGGCAGAACTGTTCTGTTCTAGATGTGGACTTTAGACCAGGACTTAAGCTGCAGCTTATAACATGTCACAAGAACACGAGAACAGATGAAGACACAAGAACAGACGAAAACACAAGAAAGGACTAGAACAGAAGGGAACACTAGAAGAAACTAAAACAGATGATAACACAAAAAAGGCCAGAACAGATTAGAACACTTGAACAAACTAGAACCAATGAGGACACTAGCAAAAACGACAACAGTTGATATGAGAACAGACAAAATCACAAGAACAGATGAAAGCAAATGAAAGCACAGAACAGATGAACACACAAGAATACAAAACATGAGAATATGAGATAAGAACATATGGGAGCTAGTGAAAGCCCTAGAACAGGAGAACAGATGAACACATGAGAACACAAAAAACAAACAAAAACATGAGAACAGACAAGAACACAGGACAATATAAGAACAGAAAAGAACAAAAACAAATAAAAATATAAGAAAACATGAACAAACAAGAGTAAATAAAAGCACAAGAACAAATTAGAACAGATGGACACATAAGGGCAAACAATAAACATAAAAACATAAACAATAAAGAACAGATGAGAACATGTGAACATACGAGAACATGAACAGAAGAGAGCTAGAGAACATGAGAACAGATAAGAACACAAAATTAGATGAGAACACAAAAACAAATGAGATTACAAGAACATGAGAACAGATGAAAACATAGACAAGAACAAAAGAAGAGATGAGAACATGTGAGTAGATGAGAATGTCAGTGAACAGATGATTACTGGCCACTGTCTGAAAGCATAAAACCAAAACATCCATCCATCCATCCATCCATCCATCCATCCATCCATCCATCCATCCATCCATCCATCCATCCATCCATCCATCCATCCATCCATCCATCCATCCATCCATCCATCCATCCATCCATTTTCTACCACTTTATCCTTTGCAGGATCACGGGGTCTGCCAGAGCCTGTCCAGGCGAGAGGCAGGGGTCCACCTGGACAGGTCACCAGTCCATCACAGGGCCACATATACACAGACAACCGTGCACGCTCAAACTCACACCTAAGGGCAATTCAGAATAACCCATCAAACTAACATGCCTGTTTCTGGACTGTGGGAGGAAGCTTGAGTACCCGGAGGAACCCACGCAAGCATGGGGAGAACATGCAAACTCCACACAGAAAGACCCACCGGGCCGGGAATCGAACCAGAACCTTCTTGCTGTGAGGCGACAGTGCTGTCCCTCAGTTGTATTGAGCTCAAAAACTAGCCTCACTTCCTCCTACTGTATTAGCGCATTTGCAAATCTGCAGCAGATACCACTTAAAAAATTCTCTAAGACCTCAAAAAACCTGTCTAATTAGGCTGTGATAATATGTTAACTTCCACCTAAATTCATCGTAAATGTAGCCTTCATGGGACTGTTTCTGTAAGTGCTGGCCTGCAGGGCGGGCAGGTCTTTCAGAGCTGCCACCGGGACCTCCGTCAGAGCCTTGTCGTCCAACCAGAGGTAACGCAGGGATTTCAGGCCAGAGAAGCAGCCGACGGGAACGCTGCTGTGAAGACACAAATTTACTTTCAAGAAACCAGACAGGTTCTAATGAGTTTCTGCATGTCCATTAAAAAAAATAAAGGAAAAGTAAAAGGTAGACAAGTACCCCCCCGTCTGCTTGAACAAGACTTCCTGTCAGGGGCTAATAATTGCACACAAAAACAAGAATAGAAGCTAAAAAACAGGATTTAGTCTGACTGTAAAGGACTGTCCCCAGCTGAGCCAACCAAAGTTTAAATCTCAAGATCAAACACATTATTACCAGAAATCGCGTTTTTGTCAGAAACCAAACAGGATAAACTTTACAATTGTAATAAAAATCAGAAACAGACTCCAATGAGCGCAGCTCTGTTCCCTGTTGAACAGCAGCATCTCCAGAACCTCTTTAGGGACCAGCAGACTCTCGCAAAACAAAACGAACTATTTTAACGAGTAAATGCTCACTGTTGAGGGCTTCCTGATCCATGACCGGTGCCACTTAAAGTACTCTTCAAACATGAGTGTTTATAGTTGGTTTCTACACATTTGAGGGTTTTTAGTCTGACTATGACCGTAGAAAAAGAATGGGACACGCCCCCTGTGATGTCACCAACACGTTTTTCATCGTACTTCATGGCACCATGTTGCAAGTGAGCCTGAGCAAGCAGATCTGGAATTTGACTGGAACACGCCCACTTTACATCTGATGCTTTCAAAACTGCAGGAAAACACAGATTCTACAGATTCAATGTTTTCGTAGGGACAAAGAACCATGTTTTGTTTCCCTCAGCTGATGATAACGTTTACATCCACATCGAACTCAACCCCAAACTGGTTGTTGCTCCAACAAATTCCAACAGCCTGGAAGTGTTTCAGGACCAAAACACATGAAACATTTCAAAGGTTGTGTACAGCATCTATTTGGGTGAAACGCAGCTGCAGGACCAGCCAACCCTCCGATTAGAGGTCATATGTCTGACACCTAAAGATGGGTTGAAACACTCCAACCGGTTTTGGGTTGTTCTGGAAGGTTCTGGGTTAGTAAAAGTATATGTAGTATAAAGTTGAAGGGTCCTGGGTTGGTCTGAATGGGATCTGGGTTTGTCTAGAAAGGGTCCTGTGTTGATCTTGATAACTCCTAGGTTGGTCTGGATGGCTCCTGTGTTCACCTGGATGAGTCCTGGGTTGGTCTGGAAGTAACCTGAGAGGAAGGATGTTGGATTCCTGCTGATCAAATGTGTCTGGATGGGTCCAGGCTTGTCCACCAGATTTGCAAATCTATTTTATTTCCAGTTTAAACAGTGTTCCAACATCAAAGAAAATTGGGTTGTAAAAATGAACATTGTGCAGGAGAAGCTGCAGATGTTAGGCTCATGTAGCTCCTGAAAACCCTCCTGTGAGATCCGGTTCCTGTTCTGGTGAAGTTAACTGGCAATAAAGGCCTATCCTCAGAAAACCACAAAACTAGCAGTTACTTAAAAAATATTCTTCAAAAAGCAGGAATTCTGGGAAAAGTGAGCTTAGATCTGATTCCTGTTTAAACATTAATAAAAACACATAGAGTCTTTGCATGACCAGCACTGACACCCCAGGGGGCCCATGCCGCACCCCCACCAATCTCCAAGACCCCCAGCAACCTCCAAGACCCAGCAACAACCTCCAAGACCCCCAGCAACCTCCAAGACCCAGCAACAACCTCCAAGAGCCCCAGCAACCTCCAAGACCCAGCAACAACCTCCAAGAGCCCCCAGGAACCTCTAAGACCCAGCAACAACCTCCAAGACCCCCAGCAACCTCCAAGACCCAGCAACAACCTCCAAGACCCCCAGCAACCTCCAAGACCCCCAGCAACCTGCAAGACCCAGCAACAACCTCCAAGACCCCCAGCAACCTCCAAGACCCAGCAACAACCTCCAAGACCCCCAGCAACCTCCAAGACCCCCAGCAACCTCCAAGACCCAGCAACAACCTCCAAGAGCCCCCAGGAACCTCCAAGACCCAGCAACAACCTCCAAGACCCCCAGCAACCTCCAAGACCCAGCAACAACCTCCAAGAGCCCCCAGGAACCTCTAAGACCCAGCAACAACCTCCGAGACCCCCAGCAACCTCCAAGGCCCAGCAACAGCCTCCAAGAGCCCCCAGGAACCTCCAAGACCCAGCTACAACCTCAAGACCTACCAGTAACTTTCAAATCTCTCTAGAGACACCGTTATGAGAGATGTAGACAGAAGTGGATCTGTATGAAGACGTTCTTGATGAGAACAATGTCCTTGAATTTCTGTGGTTTTGCTTCAGACACACTTTCAGGTTACAGAAAATTCTGGAGCTTTTCAAACCAGCAAACAAAAAACCCTCAAGTCTGGCATAATATGTACTGAGACAAAAAAGAACCTGGTTCAGAATGTGGAACTTGACTGGCAACAGCAACAAGATGTAAAGACCTCCTGCAACCACCAGGGGGCTCCAAGCTACGAGTCAGGATAAGACGATTTTCTCTTGAAATTGTGTAGTCAAAAATGTTAATTTTTAGTCTCACAAATTTATAAAGTCATAAATTCCGAATCGTCATGTATAGTTGTGTGTATGAAATTGGAATGTTTTCCCCCCTGGGCTAAGAGGAGCGCCAACAGAGCCTCGAACCCCCGCATGTCCTGGCCGGTACTTCTCCTGCAGAGAAAGGTACGGATCTGGATCGCCGCTGCCGGTCTGGAAGGTTTTGGTCCTAATCGCTGGTCTGTACTGAACCCGAAACAGCATGGAAATCTAGAATGAGCGCAGGTTTGGTCTGCAGGTCTGAAACCAGGCTGAGCGCGTAGGAACGTGTGACTGTCTCCCTCCACGAGCTCTCCCAGCTGAAGACCCCTCTACTGATATACCCCCTCCCTCCTACCCTGCCTTCTAACCACTTACCCCCCATCCCTCCTAACCTCCTATCTACCCTATCGTTCTACCCTCCCTTCTACCCTGCAACCTTCCGTCCTAATCTCATACCCTTCTAGCCTCCCTCCTAACCTCCTATCCTCCTAAACTCATTACTTCCACCTTCCTACCCACCCTCCTACTCCCTCTCCTACTGTCCTACCCAACCTTTCTAACCTGCTACCCTGGGTAGGAGGGTTCACTTAAAGGATCAGTTTAAAACAAATCCCAGCAGGTGAGCTGTTACCTGTGTGAGGTCAGTGATGGAGGAAACTTAGCTTTTCCAGACCACCCAGACGATGGACAGTTGGACTTGATCTGAGCTGCCTTTAGAAAGTCCGACGTGGGCCAGATGTGTCCCAGAGTTCCTGAACTGAGACAAACTTGTGTTTTGTTGTTCTATGAGACAGGTGACATCCAGATTTCAGATGGTAACTTTGACATGTGATACAGCAAGCCCTCACTCACCTGTACACAGGTTTGTACTTCAGTAAATGTACAAATACCCTGCAAAATATACTCAAGTAAAAGTAGAAGTATCATATCAAAATGTTACTGAAGTAATAGTACTTTTAAATTGACTTTAAAGTATTTTTAAAAGTAAAACTAAAGTTCTGTGCATGCCAAGTTATCTACTAGGTAATACCCGCTAATTAACCATCAAGTTGAACCAATGAAGACATGAAACATGTTCCAGTCATTTATTGGCTTGTAAAACTATCCACAATGCTACAAGAGTGACCCAAACCCGTGGGTGGCTGAGGGGAAGGCAGAGCAGGGCTCAGCTGATTAGTGGACTGCGCCCACCACGGAACAGGACGACTCAGGCTCAGGAAAAGTTGGCTCTGTGTCCATGATTCATGTCTGCTCTGGTTCTGGATCTACGGAAAGCTGTCTACTTGCTCCTGCAGCTATCAAACATCACTAGAGCTGACGGTCTCCTGGCTGGTTTAAACAGCACAAACAAACCTCTAGAAGGGTTCTCAACTTAACAACACAATTGACATGCTATTATTTTCATGCAAGATTCTGAACAAACTTCAGAAAATGTAACGAGTAACAGCATTAATTGTAGAAATGTAACGGAGTAGAAAGTATATATAATTGCTACAAAATGTATATATTTATATTATAAAAATACTTATTAAATTTATATTTACTTAGGTAAAATGCAGATACATAAAAGTGTACTGAAGTACAACAACAAAGCATGAATACTTTGTTACATTCCACCACTGTCGGTACCTACCACTGTAACCAGGCTGACAAAGAGCCACAACTCTGTTGAGCCGTGCATCCCTGCAGCTCAGTAGTGAAGACTTTATGAGCTGCTTTAGCAATAAAATTGTCAGAATTAAAGAGGAAATCATCCAGGCCCACCCGGCAGGTTCTTGTAGACCTCCCTGAGCTGACTCTAGACTGTTTGGTTCCCATAGACCTCCCTTAGATGACTCTAGACTGTTTAGTTCCTGTAGACCTCCCTGAGATGACTCTAGACTGTTTGGGTTCTGTAGAAACTTCCGGACTTCCGGTTCCGGGATGGCGGCGCGTGCCTCACGCTGCGGCTTCTCTCTCTCCCGACGGTGCGACGTTTCGTGTTTTTCGTTCGTGTTTTTGTCACCAAAGTTGTGTTTTGACAAGTCATATGCATACCAAACCAAAGTACAGCCGGGGGTTTCTGCTCGACGTTGGAAACAGCTACACTGTCGAGCTGAACTCTGAACTCGCCGGCCAACTTCGGGAACGCGGTCTGCTCCGGAAACCACCACTTCCGCCGGTCATACTACTCACTGCTGTTTACATTCCCCCCAGCCCCTCCACCCACACCAGGAGAGAGGCGCTGACCGAGCTGTACCAGCGGATCAGCGAGCAGCAGACAGCCCACCCTGAGGCCTTCCTCATCCTGGCGGGGGACTTCAACCACGCAGACCCAAAGACCATCTTTTCAAATCTTCACCACCACATCAAGTTCCCCACGCGAGGAGACAACATTTTGGACCAAGTCTACACCAACAACAAGACAGCCTACAAGCTGGAGACAAAGTGGGTCTAAAGACAGCTACGACCAACCTGTCCCATGGCATCAGGGAGGCTAAGAGACGGTACTCCAGGAGGATAGCCCGCCGTTTCAGCAACAGCAGGGACACACGGAGCCTGTGGCGAGGGATTCAGACCATTACGGACTACAAGCCCCCACCGCAGACCTGTGAGAGCAGCACATCCCTGCTGAATGAGCTGAACACATTCTTCGCCCGCTTCGAGGCACACAACACCATCGCTGCACAGAAAGCACCACCCCCTCCCGGCGACCAGGTGCTGACGCTGTCACCGGACACTGTGAGGAGATCCCTCAGCAGGATCAACGCCCGCAAAGCTCCGGGTCCTGACAACATACCTGGTCGTGTACTGAGAGACTGTGCAGGAGAACTCACGGATGTCTTCACAGACATCTTTAACATGTCACTGAGTCAGGCGGTGGTTCCCACGTGCTTCAAAGCCACCAACATCCGTCCGGTCCCAAAACGGTCATCTCCCGCCTGCTCCAACGACTACCGTCCAGTCGCACTGACTCCCATCATCATGAAGTGCTTTGAACGGCTAGTCATGCATCACATCAAGGCTGCTCTCCCCCCCTCTTTGGACCCCTACCAGTTCGCATATCGCTCCAACCGGTCCACTGACAACGCCATCTCCACTGCCCTCCATACAGCCCTCACACATATGGACACCAGACACGCTTATGTAAGAATGCTTTTCATCGACTTCAGTTCAGCATTCAACACCATCATCCCCCAGCAGCTCGTTCACAAACTGGACCAGCTGGGGATCAACACCTCACTGTGCAACTGGCTGTTGGACTTCCTGACTGGGAGACCACAGGCAGTACGGGTCGGCAGCAACACATCCAGCACCATCACACTGAGCACAGGGGCCCCCCAGGGATGTGTGCTGAGCCCCCTCCTCTTCACCCTGCTGACCCACGACTGCACACCGATGCACAGCTCCAACCTCTTCGTAAAGTTTGCGGACGACACGACTGTGGTGGGTCTCATCAACAACAACGATGAGTCAAACTACAGGAGCGAAGTGAGCCGCCTGGCTGAGTGGTGCAGACAACAATCTGTCCCTGAACGTGGAGAAGACCAAGGAGATTGTTGCTGACTTCAGGAGACAACACACCCAGCATGCTCCTCTGACCATCAACGGTGCTGCTGTGGAGAGGGTGAGCAGCACCAAGTTCCTGGGTGTCCACATCTCAGAGGACCTCTCCTGGACTGTTAACACCGCATCACTCGCCAAGAAGGCACAGCAGCGCCTCTACTTCCTCCGCAAACTGCGAAGAGCCAGAGCCCCGGCCCCCATCAGGTACACCTTCTACAGAGGCACCATCGAGAGCATCCTGACCAGCTGCATCACCGTGTGGTACGGATCCTGCACCGCAACCTGCCGCAAGTCTTTCCAACGCGTCGTGAGAGCAGCTGAGAAGATCGTTGGTGTCTCTCTCCCCTCACTTCAGGACATTTACAGCAGCCGTCTGACTCGCAAAGCCCTCAGCATCGTGAGAGACCCCACCCACCCATCACACAGCCTCTTCAGTCTGCTGCCTTCAGGGAGGAGGCTGCGGACCCTCCGAGCCAGAACCAGCCGACTGAAGGACAGCTTCGTCCACCAGGCTGTCAGGACACTTAACACTCTCCCTTCTCTTCCACCGTTTCCCGCCTTGCCCCCCCCCTCACTCACTCTGATCTCAGTATCTGTATTTTGGCAGAACTGGACCGCCTGCTTTGCACCATGTCACTTTAAACAAACCGAAAAACTGTTGTTGTCATGTCACAACTTGTTTCTTGTCTCTTTTTAACCTGCACTTTGTGTTTAAAATGTATTTATTGTGTAGCACCGAGGGTTTGAGGGTAACGCAATTTCGATTCTCTGTATGTATCTCACATGTGGTAGAATTGACAATAAACTTGACTCTGACTCTGACTAGACCTCCCTGAGCTGACTCTAGACTGGTTCCTGTAGACCTCCCTGAGCTGACTATAGACTGTTTGGTTCCTGTAGACCTCCCTGACCTGACTCTAGACTGTTTGGTTCCTGTAGACCTCCCTGACTTGACTCTAGACTGTTTGGTTCCTGTAGACCTCCCTGACCTGACTCTAGACTGTTTGGTTCCTGTAGACCTCCCTGACTTGACTCTAGACTGTTTGGTTCCTGTAGACCTCCCTGAGCTGACTCTAGACTGTTTTGGTTCCTGTAGATCCTCCCTGACCTGACTCTAGACTGTTTGGTTCCTGTAGACCTCCTTGACTTGATTCTAGACTGTTTGGTTCCTGTAAACCTCCCTGAGCTGACTCTAGACTGTTTTGGTTCCTGTAGACCTCCCTGACCTGACTCTAGACTGTTTGGTTCCAATAGACCTCCCTGACCTGACTCTAGACTGTTTGGTTCTTGTAGACCTCCCTGACCTGACTCTAGACTGTTTGGTTCTTGTAGACCTCCCTGACCTGACTCTAGACTGTTTGGTTCCTGTAGACCTCCCTGACCTGACTCTAGACTGTTTGGTTCCTGTAGACCTCCCTGACCTGACTCTAGACTGTTTGGTTCCTGTAGACCTCCCTGACCTGACCTCAGTCTTCAATAGATCTAAATCATCCCAACTGCACTACTCAAAAATGTTTTATCTCTCATTGGTGCAACAATACTGGAATAGATTAACTTGTCCCTAGTCTTAGGATATGTGCCACAGTGGTTTAAAGTTAATCAAACCATTACTTAAAAAACCCTCTCTTGACCCAGACATTTTAGCTAACTAAAGACAGATTTCCAACATTCCATTTATCTCTATAATTCTGTAAAAGGTCGTTGCAGCAGCTGTGTGACCATTTGTATAGAAATGATCTATTTGAAGTTTTTCAGTCAGGGTTCAGATGCATTATAGCACAGAAACAGCACTGGTTCCAGTCTCCAATGACCTTCTTATGCCCTCAGATGATGGATTAGTGTCCATACTGGTTCTGCTGGACCTCAGATGATGGATTAGTGTCCATACTGGTTCTGCTGGACCCCAGATAATGGATTAGTGTCCATACTGGTTCTGCTGGACCTCAGATAATGGGTTAGTGTCCATAATGGTTCTGCTGGACCTCAGATAATGGATTAGTGTCCATACTGGTTCTGCTGGACCTCAGATAATGGGTTAGTGTCCATAATGGTTCTGCTGGACCTCAGATAATGGATTAGTGTCCATACTGGTTCTGCTGGACCCCAGATAATGGATAAGTGTCCATACAGGTTCTGCTGGACCTCAGATAATGGGTTAGTCTCCATACTGGTTCTGCTGGACCTCAGATAATGGGTTAGTGTCCATAATGGTTCTGCTGGACCTCAGATAATGGATTAGTGTCCATACTGGTTCTGCTGGACCTCAGATAATGGGTTAGTGTCCATGCTGGTTCTGCTGGACCTCGGATAATGGGTTAGCGCCCATACTGGTTCTGCTGGACCTCAGATAATGGATTAGTGTCCATACTGGTTCTGCTGGACCTCAGATGATGGATTAGTGTCCATACTGGTTCTGCTGGACCTCAGATGATGGATTAGTGTCCATACTGGTTCTGCTGGACCTCAGATAATGGATTAGTGTCCATACTGGTTCTGCTGGACCTCAGATAATGGGTTAGTGTCCATACTGGTTCTGCTGGACCCCATATGATGGATTAGTGTCCATACTGGTTCTGCTGGACCTCAGATAATAGATTAGTGTCCCTACTGGTTCTGCTGGACCTCAGATGATGGATTATTATCCATACTGGTTCTGCTGGACCTCAGATAATGGATTAGTGTCCATACTGGTTCTGCTGGACCTCAGATAATGGATTAAGGTCCATAATGGTTCTGCTGGACCTCAGATAATGGATTAGTGTCCATACTGGTTCTGCTGGACCTCAGATAATGGGTTAGTGTCCATACTGGTTCTGCTGGACCCCAGATAATGGATAAGTGTCCATACAGGTTCTGCTGGACCTCAGATAATGGATTAGTGTCCATACTGGTTCTGCTGGACCTCAGATAATTGGTTAGTGTCCATACTGGTTCTGCTGGACCCCAGATAATGGATTAGTGTCCATACTGGTTCTGCTGGACTTCAGATAATGGGTTAGTGTCCATAATGGTTCTGCTGGACCTCAGATAATGGATTAGTGTCCATACTGGTTCTGCTGGACCTCAGATAATGGGTTGGTGTCCATACTGGTTCTGCTGGACCTCAGATAATGGATTAGTGTCCATACTGGTTCTGCTGGACCTCAGATAATGGATTAGTGTCCATACTGGTTCTGCTGGACCTCAGATAATGGGTTAGTGTCCATACTGGTTCAGCTGGACCCCAGATAATGGATTAGTGTCCATACAGGTTCTGCTGGACCTCAGATAATGGATTAATGTCCATACTGGTTCTGCTGGACCTCAGATAATAGATTCGTGTCCATACTGGTTCTGCTGGACCTCAGATAATAGATTAGTGTCCATACTGGTTCTTCTGGACCTCAGATAATGGGTTAGTGTCCATACTGGTTCTGTTGGACCCCATATAATGGATTAATGCCCATACTGGTTCTGCTGGACCTCAGATAATGGGTTAGTGTCCATACTGGTTCTGCTGGACCCCAGATAATGGATTAGTGTCCATACTGGTTCTGCTGGACCTCAGATAATAGATTAGTGTCTATACTGGTTCTGCTGGACCTCAGATAATGGATTAGTGTCCATACTGGTTCTGCTGGACCTCACATACTGGATTAGTGTCTATACTGGTTCTGCTGGACCTCAGATAATGGATTAGTGTCCATACTGGTTCTGCTGGACCTCAGATAATGGATTAGTGTCCATACTGGTTCTGCTGGACCTCAGATGATGGATTAGTGTCCATACTGGTTCTGCTGGACATCAGATACTGGAGTAGTGTCTATACTGGTTCTGCTGGACCTCAGATAATGGATTAGTGTCCATACTGGTTCTGCTGGACCTCAGATAATGGATTAGTGTCTATACTGGTTCTGCTGGACCTCAGATAATGGATTAGTGTCCATACTGGTGTCTATACTGCTGGACCTCAGATAATGGATTAGCGTCTATGCTGGTTCTGCTGGACCTCAGATGATGGATTAGTGTCCATACTGGTTCTGCTGGACCTCAGATAATGGATTAGTGTCTATACTGGTTCTGCTGGACCTCAGATAATGGGCTAGTGTCCATACTGGTTCTGCTGGACCTCACATACTGGATTAGTGTCTATACTGGTTCTGCTGGACCTCAGATAATGGATTAGTGTCCATACTGGTTCTGCTGGACCTCAGGTAATGGGTTAGTGTCCATACTGGTTCTGCTGGACCTCAGATAATGGATTAGTGTCCATACTGGTTCTGCTGGACCTCAGATGATGGATTATTGTCCATACTGGTTCTGCTGGAACTCAGATAATGGATTAGTGTCCATGCTGGTTCTGCTGGACCTCAGATAATGGGTTAGTGTCCATACTGGTTCTGCTGGACCTCAGATAATGGATTAGTGTCCATACTGGTTCTGCTGGACCTCAGATGATTGATTATTGTCCATACTGGTTCTGCTGGAACTCAGATAATGGATTAGTGTCCATGCTGGTTCTGCTGGACCTCAGATAATGGGCTAGTGTCCATACCGGTTCTGCTGGACCTCACATACTGGATTAGTGTCTATACTGGTTCTGCTGGACCTCAGATAATGGATTAGTGTCCATACTGGTTCTGCTGGACCTCAGATAATGGATTAGTGTCCATACTGGTTCTGCTGGACCTCAGATGATGGATTAGTGTCCATACTGGTTCTGCTGGACCTCAGATACTGGATTAGTGTCTATACTGGTTCTGCTGGACCTCAGATAATGGATTAGTGTCCATACTGGTTCTGCTGGACCTCAGATAATGGATTAGTTTCCATACTGGTTCTGCTGGACCTCAGATAATGGATTAGTGTCCATGCTGGTTCTGCTGGAACTCAGATAATGGATTAGTGTCCATACTGGTTCTGCTGGACCTCACATACTGGATTAGTGTCTATACTGGTTCTGCTGGACCTCAGATAATGGATTAGTGTCCATACTGGTTCTGCTGGACCTCAGATAATGGATTAGTGTCCATACTGGTTCTGCTGGACCTCAGATAATGGATTAGTGTCCATACTGGTTCTGCTGGACCTCAGATACTGGATTAGTGTCTATACTGGTTCTGCTGGACCTCAGATAATGGATTAGTGTCCATACTGGTTCTGCTGGACCTCAGATAATGGATTAGTGTCTATACTGGTTCTGCTGGACCTCAGATAATGGATTAGTGTCTATGCTGGTTCTGCTGGACCTCAGATGATGGATTAGTGTCCATACTGGTTCTGCTGGACCTCAGATAATGGATTAGTGTCTATACTGGTTCTGCTGGACCTCAGATAATGTGCTAGTGTCCATACTGGTTCTGCTGGACCTCACATACTGGATTAGTGTCCATACTGGTTCTGCTGGACCTCACATACTGGATTAATGTCTATACTGGTTCTGCTGGACCTCAGATGATGGATTAGTGTCTATACTGGTTCTGCTGGACCTCAGATAATGGATTAGTGTCTATACTGGTTCTGCTGGACCTCAGATAATGGATTAGTGTCAATTCTGGTTCTCCTGGACCTCAGATAATGGGTTAGTGTCCATTCTGGTTCTCCTGGACCCTAGACAATGGATTAGTTTCCATACTGGTTCTGCTGGGCCTCAGATAATGGATTAGTTTCCATACTGTTTCTGCTGGACCTCAGATAATGGATTAGTGTCCATACTGGTTCTTCTGGACCTCAGATAATGGATTAGTGTCCATACTGGTTCTGCTGGACCTCAGATAATGGGTTAGTGTCCATACTGGTTCTGCTGGACCTCAGTGCTATTTTTATTCTATACATCACAGCATTTTACTGCAGAGACTAGAGTATGTTGTTGGGATTAAAGGGACAGCTCTAGGTTGGTTTAAATTGTATCTGTCTGATAGATTCCAGTTTGTTCATGTTCATGAGGTTTCCTCAGTACAGACAAGGGTCTGCTATGGTGTCCCGCAGGGTTCAGTTTTAGGACCAATCCTGTTCAGTTTATACATGCAGCCCTTAGGAAGTATTGTCTGGAACCACAGCATTAATTTTCATTGTTATGCTGATGATACGCAGCTGTATTTATCTATGAAGATGAAACAGAACCATCAGACAAACTTCAGGTGTGTCTTCAGGACATCAAGGACTGGATGTCCACTAATGTTTTGCTTCTAAATTCTGATATAACAGAGGTTATAGTTTTGTAATTTGTTTTTTTTTTGCGTTATTTCTAAGACCTGATGGTTCCTGATGTTCCTAACAGAGTTCTCCGTTCTCAGAGTGCAGCGTTACTCGTAGTTCCTAGGAGACCCAGATGTAGATCTGGAGGACGGGTCTTCTGCTATCAGGAACCATCACTATGGAACCAACTTCCAGTTTGGGTGAAGGAGGCTGACACCACCTCCACCTTTAAAACCAAACTTCAACGTTTGTGTTCAGTAAAACATCTAGTTGGTGTAAACTTTAGTGTGTCAGGACCAGTAGTCACAGCTGCAGCTGCAGGACCAGACTAGAGCAGCTGGTCTTCAACACAGCTTCATCTAGACCTGCTGCACCAACATGATCCACTGACCTGCAGTCCCACCTCTGACCACCTCAGTGTCTGCTGTCTACACCTGTTTAGATAGTGGTCTCTGTAGTCCACCAACTAACCAGGTACCAGTCTGATGGACAGAAGACTCTCAGTTCTCCAGGTAACAGATAATTATACTGATGGATCTGGTCTTTGGTACCTTTGACGGTGTGTCTGTGTCTCTCCTCTCTGTTTTTCATCCTTTCTTTTCTATCTCCTTTTTTATGCTCTACCTGGCTGGCCTTTGACAGGGGGGTCCCCCTTTATGATCCAGGTCCTGGTCCAGGTTTCTTCCCTCTTAAAGGGGAGTTTTGACCTGCCACAGATTATGTAACAATTGCTCGGGTCATTTTTGGGTCTCTGGAAAAAGATCCTAGAGACAACTTGTATTCCAATAGATGCTGTATAAATAAAAATGAAAAGAATTAAATTGAACTCGTTATTTAAGTGCTGTGACTCACCTCGGGTACCACAGGCTGGCTACTTTACCTTAGTTTAGCTAGGCTTTTTGCAGATAAAGATCTGGTCCAGGTCTGTTGGATCTGATCCACTTCAGGCAGTGATACTCACCTTGGGTCAAAGCTGTCAGTCTGAGCCACATGTGGCTCAAAGAAACCTGCAGACGTCGGCCAGGTTAACATTAAGATATGATAAAATTAAACTTTATTAATCCCACAGCAGGGAAATTCACTAGTTAATGCCACTCACAAGACAATTACATGAAAAATATTAAGTATGAAAAAATTGTTACTATGGAAATAAAAATAACAAAAAATTAAATAACAACATGCAAAATTAAAGACTATCTACAAATGAACTGAAGAACGGGGGGGGGGGGGGTTGTGTGTGTGTGTGAGCTATTATAGTATAATGAGCATAATTATTTCACAGTGCCGTCAGTGGAGTGAAGGAGCAGAAGAAAAGCAGCAGACTTTCTGGTTGTTTGTAACTGCAAATTAATTGTTGTCATCATCCCAAATCAGAATAAAAATGTAATCTTGTTGAGTGGAGAGAGTAAAAGTTTAAAGTAACTATCACTGATGCTGCTTGGACACTAAAAGGTTGTTTTTTTTTTTTGAAACTCTGGCATCTAGTGGTCCAGGAGTGAACTGCAGCCACGCAGAACCACAGCGCGCTTCAGTTGAATTCATTTTACCGCTGCGGCGACCTGCATCACAGCATCACGTTCTGCGTCGACGCGGAAAAACTCGTCTTAAGACACTTTAAACCACCAAATCCACTTCAGTCCAGTTACATCACACTTCATATCGTTAATTGTAAGACAGTTGATCTGATTTACACAAACGTCCAGATTTATAATTCATAAACTCTGAACCAGGGAGGGGGACATCTATAAGACCTCTATCACAACCAGGTAAAGGGGAATATCTGCCTGACCTACTTCACAACCAGATCAATGAGGGGGGCGTCTCCTTAGACTGGTTTGAAGGTCTGAGATAACCAGATACAAATCAACAACCAGAGTGATTAGTTCAGGGTTTTCTTTCTTTCTTTTCATTTAGACATTGACATTGAGAGCCCAGTGCATCATGGGAGGTGTCCATGCAGTCTGGTCCATCACAGCAGAACTAAAGATCTGGTTCAGCACACCTGAGCCAGAACCAGAACCTAAGATAAACTTCATGTAAAAGCCAGGTTTTAAACCCAATATTAAATGTAAAAATGTCTGGATCTTGAACACTAACCAAGACCTCGTTCCCCCAGAACCAGAACAAGGAACCTAAAAACTTTACATTGCTGAAATCTCTTGGAGGAGTTTGAGGTCTGGAAACAGACTATGCGATCCAGATGTTCTCTCTTTGTGACAGATGTTTGTGGTCTGGCGTCAAAGACGGCTGAGATCTACCATTAGATGTCTAAACAAATTAAGCATTTCTTTACATTGTTGAAAACGATAATGAAATTAAGTTAAACTAAATAAATGTACGCGTATTAATTCATGATTTAATTTCTTATACAGATATCTTCGCCTTAACGTTTTATTGCGATTTTGAGAGGTAAGAGTTGAGGGGGCGGGGCGCTTGTTTGTTGTTCAATGAGCCAACGTGAAGTGCAGCGCTGACGTCAAGTCATCATGTGACGCCGCAGAAAGATGGTGATGTAAAGTGGTCTCACTCTGCCACAACTTCCAAGTTACGTGTGCTCCAATTAACTGTTTTTGACTATATCAGGTCCTCTGCTCTCTGCATGTTATTTTTTAGTGTGCCCTATCATTTTGACTCAGTTTGTTTGCACATGTTTTTGCTTCTTCTGTCACAGCTGAATCACTGTGTTGTGAAGAGGATGCTTCATTGTCATTTAGTGACTCAAAGGTTTAACTGTTGGTGCCATGTTCATCAAAGATTGGTTCATTGCGTATATTTTCAATTATACATCATTATTATTATCTTATCTTTAAGCTAAACATGACTATTTTATAGTGACATCTAGTGTTTCACATCTTCACATAAAAGTGAAACCGCCAAACTTTATGAGATACGAGTACGACAGCATTCCCAAGTAGACGATCTTCGGATACGCTAGCCGGCTAGCTACTAGCTCAGTGAGACGCCATTAGTTGGTGAAAATTCGCTTTCACATCAGGTTGACACAGAACCGGCTCCTCATTTACATCCGTTTCCGTCTAAGTTGTGAACAGAAAAAGGCGAAAGACCGGCCCAACGGAGCTGTCGCAGCGTGACCTTTGTGTTTTTAGCGGTTTTTACAGTCGGAAGCTGATGTGAGCTTCTGACGGGTTAGCATTAGCAGCGCTAGCTCGGAAACGCCTGTTCGGGTTTTGTTGGGTTTTTAAACCAGACTCGAGGGTTTCTGGAATAAATCGCAGCCATGGCGGCAACGGGGGCGGCCGGCGGGGGCAGGACCTACTCCTTCAAGGTGGTGTTACTGGGGGAAGGCTGCGTGGGGAAGACGTCGCTGGTGCTGCGATACTGCGAGAACAAATTCAACGATAAACACATCACAACTCTGCAGGTGAGTCAGCCGACATCCGAGCGCTTCCGGACCCGCCCGAGCGCTTCCGAACCCGCCCGAGCCCGCCCGAGGCGCCCGGTAGCAACACAGGAGGGAGGCGGGTGGGTGTCTGGCATCGCTGTATCTGAGGAGTGAAGGTCGCGAAACTGGTTGTTTGACCTCACATAACTCCCGTAAACAAGTTCCCAGAACTCTTCTCTGGCTCCTAGAATATACAGTTCCTCTGCCTCCTAAACACTCAAAACATCTGGCACATTGGTCAGCTGATTGGTTGATTTTAGAAAAATTGTGGGCCTACCTTTGAAATCTTATTGCTCAAAATGACAAACTGTTTAACTCCAAAATTTGTCTGCTCTCTTGTCTTTGAAGTGGACATAAGTTTTATGTTTTTAATTTTGTGGATGAGATATGACATGATGATCAAATATGAAACTTAAAAGTATCACAACTATGTGTTTGTGGCTGGCAAAGTCTGAAAGTCTGTTTTTTAATGAGCCCTTCAGATTTACAGGATTCTGTGACCTCACACAGATGGGGGTGGAGTTAAGTCTGTCTGACTCCGCCCCCTAAAGGATGTTGGTTTCTGGCATACAGAGAAGTCCGTTGTTACTCCAATGACTGAAGAGGTCCAGGTCCTGACCATCATCCCTCCAACATCTGTGTTGTTGTTCATCTAGGGATCTATTTAACTGGTACTAAACCTTGCTATGATCAAATTAAATGTAATATGTTTTTACATAAAAAGACATGATATTAAAATAGGAGTATTAACTCTTAAACATTACTGCACAAAGACAGGTCAGCAAGTGAACTTCTTGTGTGAATTTATGTCACCATTGTCAAAGCATCAAGCTCTATAAAAACTCTTTAAAGGCGTGTTTCTACTACCAAGAGTTTTGGGTAGATTTTTTTGGAGCCGGGCCGTTTGAACATGTCTCCATGATCAGGAATGAGCCTGTAAAAGTGGCCATGGCATATTACGTCAATGCAGAGGTCCGGTGGGGTGGGTTTCTTTTAATCTCAACCACTACACTGTGGTGTAAGTTTAAAAAAAAAAAGAACACAGCAAAAACACCAGTAGCATCAATAGTCAAAGGTTGTAGTGTGGCGCTGCAGTGTCATGGAGACAAGCCGGCTGAAGGGGCTGAGACAGCGGTTGGTCCCATTAGAGGTTCCTGTGTGGCAGATTTAACCTGAACTCCTGCTAGTGGAATCGTGTCTTAACTGTCTGCAGGTCTGGATCCAGACCCTAGTGGCCAGTAGAGGAACTGCGTGTTTACAAATCTCAGTCTGGTACAGTAAATGCCCCATAGTTAAGATTTGTTACCTTCTAATCAGAATGATTAAAAGGTAAAGTTTGCTGACATCACAGCTTGGCGTGTGCCAACCCAACTAAGCTAAAAAGGGAGGTACTGCGGGCATATTCTAGCCAACTGCCAGGTATTCTCACTCCACCCATTTGCGATATTGCGAAACCTGTGAGTAACATTACAGGAGGCGTGTCCTGTCCTTACAATTCTGTGAATAGGCGTTCTGTAACCCACAAATCATCAAAATGAAGCTAAAGTGTCACTGATGACTTTTAGGTTACAGCGTGTCTATCAAAACACCATGAAGCTAGTCTGGTCCTGAATGGGTCTTAGGCCGAGGCTGGTCGGAAGTTGCTGGACTGTCTCAGTCCCCTCCTCCTCTTGAACAGGGTCACGAGGTCTGGGATGGCGCTGGGCCTTATAGCTTCAGGGTGAACTCACTCACATGGTTCCAGGAGGAAGATGCAATAGTCATTATCTCCTGCAGCTGGAACAGAAGCAGGGCCTCAAACACCAGATCCTTCAGGGTTAGACCAGAGGGTCAGCAAACTGGTTGATCTCCATAAATGAGCGCTCGCTCATCTCCCAGCACGAGCTCTGCATTATTCCTCCGTCATGCTTCGTCATGAGACTGCGTGTTTTATCTGTCCATTATGGACTCGGATCATATCAGCAGGACATTACATGCTTCAAATGATCTACAAGAACTGTTTCTTATCCGGAGGAACGCACATGAGCTCACTGTTAGTTTAAGTAATAAAGTCTACACTTCCATCTGGCAGGAAAATCAGGCTTTAATGTTCAGAACTGCTTCATCTGGCTTCAACAACAGATGTCTTCATTATCGGCTCGTGCGCTTGTTGTTAATAGTTTAGTTTTAACAAGCGAGATGATCTCTGATTCATGAGGGTCCAAGAAACTTGGATAAATGCAGTTTCTGCACAATCTTGTTTTATTTCACTGGACTCCCAACAACAGACACTGCTAGATTGTTTTTCAAATTTAACCTGAACTGGTTAAGTGTGACCGAGTGGTCCAAACATAAAAACCATTGGCCCAAATATGAAAGTTTGGATGATGGAAAATCAGAGGAAAAGCAATCTTTCTTAAATTTAGTTTGAGTTTTAAGTATTTATGTTGGCATTAACCCATGATGGTTCATGTTTTTTTTTTTTTTTTTTTTTTTTTTTTTAGTTCAGCTTTATTTCATTCCTCAATAAATGAGAACTGCATCAATAACCGTCATTCATCAACAGCAGATAGATGCACATGGACAAGAGTTACTATGGAAACCTGTCAACACTACACTAGAAAGACACTTTAAACTTTACACATCATAAAGAATCCTGATGTTAATATTGTCCAGAGGCTGGAGATAGTCCAGTGTTTGTTTTCCCTTTTAGATATTGATTACAGTACCTGGGCTTTGGGTATTGGCTGATGTTGAGGACCAATCCAATTCCAACTGCATTTTAGATTTTTACAAGTGATATTTGCTTATATTCTAACTAAAAGCCTTTTGTCACAAGTTTGTCACCAGAGCATCTCTTACACATCTCACAAAGATTTAATTAACCATCAAAATCCAACATTTTCCACCACTGACAGCAGCTGCCCATCCAGGACAGTGAGTTCTAACATTTTTGTCGGTTTTAGTTTCTGGCTCTCTTTTGGGAATTTGACTTGTTTCTAAAAAGTTAACTGCCAAGTTAGCTGTTACATGTCCTCTAACTTTCTCTTTGACTTGATAAGCTCAAATCCTTTCACCTGATGGATCCTGGACTCTAAACTCAGAGGTGTCTGGGGAAGACCATCACCATGGAAACATGGATTGTACCAACTAGTACCACATAGCTCTACATGCTTCCTGGCTACTGTGAATCACACCCATTCTCATTATGAGGGTGGTCCCACCAAAGTAGCCATGGAGTAGTTTCAAGGCATCCCAGAAGCTGCCGTCCACTCTGCTGTGCTGAAAATACCCAACCCAACCGCCAAACCTTCATATGCGCTCATCACCTCATGAATCCAGCCAAGGAGGCAGCATTCACAAGCGTTGGACTTCTGAAACGCTTCTGGGAAGAGAGGATAATGGAAGGACAAAGCAAAAACAACTGCCAAACCCAACCACGGCAGTTTCTACGTCCTGTAGGATGGAGGATTTTATAGTCTGGATCAGTGTTGGTAGAAAAGATGTGTAATGTCTGGTGTGATGGTCATCCAGCTGGTGTTTAATCCAGCATTACAAAGAGTAGCTGCTGTTGAAACTAGACTTGTGAAACTGCTTTTGTAACTTCTCGTATTGAGCCAGAGAACATCTTGCTGTTTCATTTGAGCTTGAATACCTCCTCTTGAAGAGAAACCATGAGCGGTTTTATTTGCTGGTGGGAACATGAAGACGAAGGCTGATCAATGGATATAACGGAGCTTAAACCGAACCTCAGTCAGGCAGCTAACTCGTCATGTGACCTCCAGCTGAGGCACAGCTGATTCAAAATGGATTCAGCTGGAGCTGTTGGGGTCAATGGTACTGCAGTGGTCATTGATGTTCATGTACTCGACCATGTGGTGTCATTGCTTTCTGTTTTTATGAAAATATACTAAGTTTTTTAGTAGATGTTAAAACATTAAAACGTATAAACCTGCAAATTAAAGCAAGTTCCTGTAGTCTGACCGGCCATCCTGATTGGTTCTTGGCATGGAGAAATATAGTGTAGTTCGCCAGCAGTCACTCTGATTTCACCACCGAAATGACAGATTTAAAGTAAGATTAAAGCTTGGGTTAAATCTGAAACGGGTATTCTGCCAGGCTTAATGCTAACCAGCGTTATCTAGCACTTTCTCATCTAATCTTTCCTTCCACCCTCATTTCTGAAGTCACTACCACATCTGAAATGAGAGCTGCTGGAGATGTTGACAAGGTCCATGGAGATCTGTTGCAACTACGTGATGAAGGTAGCTAGTTGAGCATTGTCCAGTAGCCTGGTTAGTCAGTCTGGGAGGGTCCAGCCCAACCTGGAGGATGTGACGCCTACTGTTCCAGGGTGAGCGGCCGAAGAGCTGGAGGCTTTGACGTGGGCGAATGGCAGAGGCAGCTGTTGCTACAGTGGGAGAACGAGTATTCGGAGTTTGCAGGTTTTCCACTATAAAGCCTGTAGAAATCTTTTTTTACCATAGTTACTCTTCAAGTGCCAGTGATGGAAGCTAAAAACAAAATCCAGAAAATCACAGTGTTTGATTTTTAAGTCATTAATTTTGTTGCATGACAAAAGTGTTTGATCACCTGCCAACCAGTAAGAACTGCAGCTCTCACAGACCTGGTGGTTCTTCTTCAAGAAGCCCTCCTGTTCTCCACGTATTACTTGTATTAACTGAAGCTGTTTGAACTGGTTACCTGTATAAAAGACACCTGTCCACACGCTCAATCAAACGATCAACAACAAACAACAAATCCTGCAGCACACGCAAGGTCCCCCTGCTGTAACCAGCACATGTCCAGGCCCGTCTGATGTTTGCCAATGACCATTTAGGTGATCCAGAGGAGGAATGAGAGAAGCTCATGTGGTCTGATGTGACAAAAATAGAGGTTTTTACTCTAAAAAAAAAAAAATCCACTCATCAAGGTTGGCGGAAGGACAAGTACAACTCCAAGAACACCATCCAAACCGTGAAGCATGGAGGGGGAAACGTCATTCTATGGGGATGCTTTTCTGCAAAGGGGACAGGACGACTGCACCGTATTGAGTGGAGGATAGATAGGGCCATGCATCGCCAGATCTTGGCCAACAACTTCCTTCTCTCACTTAGAGCATTGAAGATGGGTCTTCCAGCATGACAACAACTGGAAACACAGCCAGGGCAACTAAGGAGCGGCCCCGTAAGAAGCATCTCAAGGTCCTGGAGAGGTCTAGCCAGTCTCCGGACCTAAACGCAATAGATTCCTTCATGTCATGGTAACCGTCATCCTCTCCCTCTGCAGGCGTCCTTCCTCACAAAGAAGCTTAATATTACAGGGAAGAGGGTAAACCTGGCCATCTGGGTAAGTGAAGCAGACTCTGAGCTGTTTTTTCTGCTGCCTTCAAGGCAAACTCTTGACATCATAATCTGTCTGTAGGACACGGCAGGTCAGGAGCGCTTCCACGCATTAGGTCCCATCTACTACAGAGACTCCAACGGAGCCATCCTCGTGTACGACATCACAGACGAAGATTCTTTTCAGAAGGTAACACCTCTGTTTTAGTGTGTTACAGGTCATGAAACTGGTGGACAGGTGAGGCAAGGCTGACGACACTCGGCCAGAGCTCAGATTAGGCTCATATCAAAGCTTAGGTAAAGGTCATATTTAAATTCAGATTAAACTCTGGTCAAACTCATTTTAATTTCAGATTAAAGCTCAGATTCAATTTCAGATTAAAGATCAGATTTAATTTCAGATTTAAATTAAGATTAAAGTTTGGATCTAAGCTCGGGTTTATTTGTGGACTGGGTGTTTAGTATGGTGATGTACCGCAGACGATCATTTCTATACCAAGGTTTACAGCAAAAAACTGCTGATCTGCACCAGGCTGTTCTTCTTTTTTGTTGGTTCATATTGTTTTAGAACATTTGAAATCAACTACTGCACAGTTAAGAGCAGGTGAAGATTTGTAAGAACAACATGAACTTTGAATGTTGCCTCCAAGCTCAATCAAAAACCATTAAGTATACCAGTGTTCAGAGGTCATTTTGCTTTTTTAAAGATTTACGTTCCCCAAAAACTCACAAACAAGTGGCACAAAAATCGGTAAACTTTAATCACAATCCCGAATTGCCCTCATATAATTACCCAGCCCTAGTACAGAACCATGTGGAACTCCTGGGAGCTTAGAACATCATAAGGGACATTGTTATTGAATCCTGAGAGGATCCAGTTAGAGTTGGTTAGTAGTTTCCACAACTGATTTCAAACTTTGAGGCTTCATTTCGAGCAGTCACATCACGTTTAGAACCTTTTTTCTTACGTATGTTTAAATGTACTCTTTGTCATTTCTACAGACATTTCTTGCCTGTCCAAGAATTAAAAACTAACAAATGTTGTTTTTCCTGCTGTTTCAGGTGAAGAACTGGGTGAAAGAGTTGAGGAAAATGTTGGGCAATGACATTTGTTTATGTATAGTAGGTACGTTTTTAAAGTTAAAGAGGAAAACTGGTTTAAGACTGATTCTCACTTTACATGTTTGGCACTAATTCATAACAAAGTCATCTCAAGGCTATTTACACAGAAATCACTCCATTTACTAAGTTAAATATAATTCACTTTATTCCAAATTATATTCCATTTCTGTCCAATTTATTAGAATTCATGCATAATTCAATTAATTCCTATTAATAATCTAATTCATAATCAGTTCATAATCCAATTTATTTCAATTCTTAGTCCAAAAAGCAAACTTTATATAATGCCAGTTCATGACGACAGTCTAGTTAAGGAATTCACCAGATTTAGTCTTCATCTGGGTTCAGTCCTCTATCCTGAGCAAGCAAGAGGCAACCATGGAAACAACCGGTGAGACTCGTAACCAAGCAACCTGTGAGACTCGTAACCAAGCAACCTGTGAGACTCGTAACCAAGCAACCGGTGAGACTCGTAACCAAGCAACCGGTGAGACTCGTAACCAAGCAACCTGTGAGACTCGTAACCAAGCAACCGGTGAGACCCGTAACCAAGCAACCGGTGAGATCCGTAACCAAGCAACCGGTGAGATCCGTAACCAAGCAACCGGTGAGACCCGTAACCAAGCAACCGGTAAGACCCGTAACCAAGCAACCGTGAGACCCGTAACCAAGCAACCTGTGAGACCCGTAACCAAGCAACCTGTGAGACCCGTAACCAAGCAACCTGTGAGACCCGTAACCAAGCAACCTGTGAGACCCGTAACCAAGCAACCGGTGAGACCCGTAACCAAGCAACCGGTGAGACCCGTAACCAAGCAACCTGTGAGACCCGTAACCAAGCAACCGGTGAGACCCGTAACCAAGCAACCGGTGAGACCCGTAACCAAGCAACCGGTGAGATCCGTAACCAAGCAACCTGTGAGACCCAGAACCAAGCAACCGGTGAGATCCGTAACCAAGCAACCTGTGAGACCCAGAACCAAGCAACCTGTGAGACTCAGAGTTTTGGTGTTTTTTTTTTTTTTTTTTTGTTTGTTTTTTTTTTATGATCAGCAGAGTTGAGGAAAGGGAAGGAGATGGCATAGCGAGAGTCTGGAAGTCAACATAGATGAATAAAATCAGAAGCTTTCATTGCTTAGGGGCCATGAAACAAACACAAAACCAGAGGAAAAGGAGCAGTGCACACCCTTTACAAAAAATTAATAGTTAATAATACAAAAAGCAAAGTGTGAGAAGTAGAGTTGAAACAGAGTTCTAGATAGACAGAGAAATGTCAGTGCAGAGAAACCTGAGAATAATGCATCTGCTTCCAGATCAACAACCACCATCCGATGGCCAAAATTTCACAAATACCTGATTAAATCAAGACCAGGCTTTACTGATATATCTTGCATGTTCAAAGCTTGTCAGATGTCTTCAGAATATAAAGAATGTCTTGATGAATGTAGAAACTAGTAACTTCAGCAAAGTTTTATGAAATGAAAGGACATTTATGCTTTTTGTCTCTGCAGGTAATAAAATAGATTTGGACAAAGACAGACATGTTTCAGTGGAAGAGGCTGAAAGGTGAGAACATGGCCATGATGGTAGTGGCAACGGTGGTGGTAGTGTTGATGATGATGGTAGTGGTGGTGACGGTGATGGTGGTGGTGGTGATGATGGTGGTGGTGGTGACGGTGGTGGCGGTGACGACGACGACGACGGTGGTGATGGCGACGACGACGGTGGTGATGGCGACGACGACGGTGGTGGTGGCGACGGTGGTGGTGACGACGACGGCGGTGGTGGTGACAACGGCGGTGGTGGTGGCGACGACGGCGGTGGTGGTGACGACTACGACGGTGGTGGTGACGACTACGACGGTGGTGGTGACGACTACGACGGTGGTGGTGACGACTACGACGGTGGTGGTGACGACTACGACGGTGGTGGTGACTACGACGGTGGTGGTGACGACGACGGTGGTGGTGACGACGGTGGTGGTGGTGGTGGTGACGACGACGACGACGGTGGTGGTGGTGGTGACGACGACGACGGTGGTGGTGGCGACGGTGGTGGTGACGACGGCGGCAGTGGTGGTGGTGGTGGTGACGACGACGACAGCGGTGGTGGTGGTGACGACGGTGGCGGTGGTGGTGGTGACGACGACTGTGGTGGTGGTGGTGGTGATGACGGTGATGGTGATAATGATGCTGGTGGTGGTGGTGACGACGACGGCAGTGGTGGTGGTGACGACGACGGCAGTGGTGGTGGTGACGACGACGGCAGTGGTGGTGGTGACGACGACTGTGGTGGTGGTGGTGGTGATGACGGTGATGGTGATAATGATGCTGGTGGTGGTGGTGGTGACGACGGCGGCGGTGGTGGTGGTGACGACGACTGTGGTGGTGGTGGTGACGGCGGCGGCGGTGGTGGTGGTGGTGGTGACGACGACGGCGGCGGTGGTGGTGGTGACGACGACTGTGGTGGTGGTGGTGGTGATGACGGTGATGGTGATAATGATGCTGGTGGTGGTGGTGGTGGTGACGACGACGGCAGTGGTGGTGGTGACGACGACTGTGGTGGTGGTGGTGGTGATGACGGTGATGGTGATAATGATGCTGGTGGTGGTTTTGATGGTGGTAAATGACAACAGTCGTGGTGGTGATGACGGTGGTGATATTTTGATTGCTCTGCTGACGAGCTTTTATTTTGTTTTTTTTAACAGTTATGCAGAGTCAGTGGGAGCCAAACATTACCACACATCAGCCAAATTGAATAAAGGCATTGAGGAGCTCTTCCTGGACCTCTGTAAAAGTAAGACCTGAACACACAGCTGAACCCTCAGTGACACCAACTGCTGGTTCGGGTGACATTTTTTCATCCGTCCAGATGGAAACTGGTCTGATTTAAAGTAAAAACATTTGAGGGAGGTCAGGTCATCTCCTGAAACCACCAGCAGATCACAACGACAAAGACAGAAGACTTAAAACACAGGAATTAAATAAAATATAAAAACACACAAATAAATGTTCCCTCACCATTGGTGAATCCAGGTAGGTCCAGCTTCAGATTTTAGACTTCTTCTCATGTCAAAATTCCAGGTTGGAATCAGTGAGACGTTTAATTTTTCAGCAAATAGGAAAAAAAAACATATTTTTTATAACAAAGTCGTGTGAGGAAGACCAGCTTTAACAAACCAGTAAAACCAGTGAAACTGTGTCTGCAGGGATGATGGAGACAGCTCAGGCCGAGGAGCGGGCCAGAGGCAACGGAGCCAACCAATCAGCATCCAACAGGCGGGGCGTACAGATTGTTGATGACGAGCCACAAGCCACGCCCGCTGGAGGATGCTGCTCCTCTGGCTAACACACACGCATACTTTGTCCTACATGCTTGCAGATATAATTTTCTCACAAACATCATCCTCTGTCCAGTTGTTTGCTCCAATTATCTGCCGTGTTTACTCAGCACCACCTCTGCTGCTAAGGAGCATGGGAAATCATATTTAAGTTTGTTCCCTCCAAAATAAAAGCACCTGGAGTCATCCTGGTTACAGCGAGCGTTCGTCCAGAGGTTTAGCTCTCCGTCCACTTGCAGACTAGTCTGTGACATCATTCTGCAGCACCTCTCCGAGTTTAACACTGAACATTGTTGAGGAAAAATAGCTGGAATGATGTCACAGACATTCCAGCTGTTCTGTTTGTGAATGAACATCTGCATTCAGACATATTAATGTCCATCGGACTCAGAGGAGCAGGCTGACGGAGCCACAACTCCACCTGCTGGACGACAGGAGACCTGCAGGCAGCTGACAGGGGTTCAAGGACAGCTCAGATGCTTAAGCTCTGACTGCTGCCTGTGGAGGTCAGACCTTCACCTGGTCCGCTACACAGAGACTCCACTGAGCATGCTCTGTGGGTGCAGAAGCCCAAAGAGGCTCTTTGAGACTTGAGCCACATCTGCGACTTCTCCCACACACTTCCTCTGTAGCAAGTTTGGTCTTTATGTGGACCAGAACCAAGTCTGGAGTCAATCGTTGAGCTAAACCCGGTAATTAAACGCATCACAGAGATCCAGGACTCATCGGCAAGTTCAAGTTAAGGAAGGTTTTTGTGTTTATTTTAAACCTTTAAAATCAGTAAAATAAAAAGTTTTCTCCACTTGTCAGTGAAAATGTTTTAGCTCCTCTGCTGGCCCTTGTTTTTGTTTGGAAGTTTTAAAGACATATAGACAATAAAATTATAATTTTAATAAGATCATGTTTAATCACAAAAAATAATCTTTGTAATTATTCAAAGGAGAAATTACATTTTCACATAAAAGGAGCAAAAACCAGAAAATAATATTTGACTTTTCTTCCTCTAAACTTCACTTTCCCAGCAACATCTGTAAGTGACGGACCCCACATGCACATGTTGAAAAATGGTTCCCATGTGGGACAGTCAATTGGTTTAACTCCGGTTCCACGCTAGTTTTGGGTAAATTGGTCTAAGCAGTTCTGCTTGGGTACGCGGGTGATGAATGGACCTAAAATGGGTGTTTCATTTGGGTACAAGTAGGAGCAACAACATAAAGAATGGAACCTGCGTTCCAAAGCGTGGAACCACTGTAACCATCGTGGAACCAGCGTGGAACCGTCTTGGAACCGTCATACAACCAGCGTGGAACCAGCGTGGAACCACTGTAACTGTCGTGGAACCAGCGTGGAACCACTGTAACCGTAGTGGAACCGTCGTGGAACCGTAGTGGAACCGTCATGCAACCGTCGTGGAACCAGCGTGGAACCACTGTAACCGTCGTGGAACCAGCGTGGAACCACTGTAACCGTCGTGGAACCAGGGTGGAACCACTGCAACCGTAGTGGAACCAGGGTGGAACCACTGTAACCGTCGTGGAACCAGGGTGGAACCGTCGTGGAACCGTCATGCAACCAGCGTGGAACCGTAGTGGAACCAGCTGGCAGACCCGTACTGAAACATTTTTCAGCTCATCTAAATCTCAGATGAGCGTGGTGTTCAGAAAGTATCTGCATTGATTTTAGAAAAACATCAACATAAGTGCAACATAAGTTCACAAATTCTATTTTCAGTTGTTTAATAAAACAAATAGCCAGAAAATAAACTTAAAAAAACACAAAATGAGGGGTGAAACCAGATTTTTTTATAATCTTTAAAATCAGAAGATCACCAGAGGAGAAATAACTGAATGAATGCTTCTTCTGACGCAGGACTGCTGCTGCTCCTTTTCTTCGTCACCTTCATCTCACCTTCATCCTCCTCAGACAAACAAATGTTCCTGTTGATTTCTGGCAGCAGCTTTATCTTCTTTTAAAAGAAATCATAAAAGCTGCGCAGCAGTAATTGAACAGTGATGTTGACGGTGGAAACGTGTTCACGAGCAGATGTTTCTATCCTTCTGTACTCTGTACGTCATTAATATGATTACTGACTAAATACAAACCTGAAAGTTTAATTTTCTCTTCTGTTCTTTCTGTCATGTGAAACGGACAAAATCAGCAGCTTTCTTGGAGTGTCATTTTTTTTTAAACTATTCGTGTTAAAGCGAAGATGTTTTGTAAAAAATAATAGAACAATAATAATCATTTACACCACTGATGAGGCTGTTCTCAGTTGTTCTTTGAGTGTTTTTCTTTTCTCGCTTCATCCTGAGAAACACTTCAGCACCTTTCACGCTAAACAACCTGGCTTCAAATCCAGATGAGAGGAATAATGCGTCATTCTCCGATAACACCTCCCAGTTGGCCTTCAGGCGCGGGATTGCATTGTTTGTTGCACGTCAAACATGCATTCATCATGTTTAATGTGAAAACGTCTCATGTCTTCTAGTTGTGCCAAAGCTTCCACAGTTGCACGATTACAACTTTATGCTGTCAATTTATAGGAAACCCAGATAATTGTCTGACCTGGGAATCATGTACTGTGGGATGCATAAGTTTGGGCAGCCTTGTTAATCTTCATGATTTTCTTGAATAAATCGTTAAAAACGATAAAGAAAATGTCAGTTAAATGTATCATACAGGAGACACAGTGATATTTATAAAGTGAAACAAAGTTTATAGGATTTACAGAAAGTGTGGAATAATTGTTTAAACAAAATTAGGCAGGTGCATAAATATGGGCACCACAAAAATAAAAATGAACTCAGTATTTAGTAGATCCTCCTTTTGCAGAAATAACAGCCTCTAAATGCCTCCTATAACTTCCAAGGAGAGTCTGGATTCTGGTTGGAGGTCTTTTGGACCGTTCCTCTTTCCAAAACATCTCCAGTTCATTCAGGTTTGATGGTTACCGAGCATGGAAGCATGAACAGCTCTCTTTAACTCACCAAAGATTTTCAGTCATATTCAGGTCTGGGCACTGAGACGGCCCCTCCAGAACGTGGTACTTGCTCCTCTGCAGAAATGCCGTAGTAGACTTTGAGCAGTGTTTAGGGTCGTTGTCTTGTTGGAAGATCCAGCCCCGGAGCAGCTTCAGCTTGTCTCTGTACCCTGGACACTGGTCTCCAGAATCTGCTGGTGTTGACTGGAATCCATGCGTCCCTCAACCTTGACAAGATTCTCAGTCCCTCACTGGCCACACGGCCCCACAGCATGATGGAACCACCACCATGTTTTACTGTAGGTAGCAGGTGTTTTTCTTGGAATGCTGTGTTCTTCTTCCTCCATGCAGACGCCCCTTGTTATGCCCAGATAACTTAGTTTTGGTTTCATCAGTCCACAGCACCTTATTCTAAAATAAAGCTGGCTTGTCCAAATGTGCTCCAACATCCCTCACGCGACTCCGTTTGTGCTGTGGGCGGAGATGAGGCTTCCTCTGCATCACTCTCACATACAGCATCTCCTTGTGTAAAGTCACCTCATAGTTGAACGATGACAGTGACTCCGTCTTCAGCAGGATCACGTTGTAGGTCTTTGGTGCTGGTCTGTGGGTCGACTGACTGTTCTCACCAGTCGTCGCTTCTGCTGATCCCACATCTTTCTTGGTCTGCCACTTGGAGCCTTAACTGTGCCTGTGGTCTTCCAGTTCCTCAACATGCTCCTGACTGTGGAAACAGACAGCTGAAATCTCAGACAGCTTTCTGTTTCCTTCCCCTGAACCATGATGTGAACAATCTTGAGTTGTTCTGAGTTGTATTCAAAGAGGAGGGAAACTTACAATTGCCCCCCTTAAATACTCCTTCTCATAATGGGATTCACCTGTGTGTGGAGGTCAGGGGTCACTGAGCTCACCAAGTCAATTTGAGTTCCAAAAATTAGTTCTAAAGGTCTTAAATGACAACAGTGCCCAAATGTATGCACCTGTCTAATTTTGTTTAAACAATTATTGCACACTTTCTGTAAATCCTATAAACTTCGTTTGACTTCTCAAATATCACTGTGTGTATCATTTATTATATATTTAACTGACATTTTTTATTGTAACAACTAACAATTTATACCAGAAAATCATGAACATGAACAAGGCTGCCCAAACTTACGCATCCCACTCATGATCTCATGGGACTTGTTCTTAATTAATCTGATCATCAACACTGTTTTAGTCTCAGTGAGAACGAGAGTTCATCTCATCTCATGTGATGGACGTCTGCGTTCCTCTCAGCCATCATCGTTGTGTCTTCACTAGACACAAACGGAGAAAACTGGTCAGTTTAGATCAATTCTATTTATATAGTGTCTATTACTACACAGGTTGTCTCCAGGATCTTTCCAGAGACCCAGAATTATTACATTATTACATCAACAACGGCAGGTAAAAACTCCCCTTTAAGAGGGAAGAAACCTGGACCAGGACCTGGATCATAAGGGGGAAGAAACCTGGACCAGGACCTGGATCATAAGGGGAGACCCTCCTGCTGAAGACCAGCTGGTAGAACAGGAAGTAGAGAGAAGAGACACAGACACACCGTCAAAGGTACCAAAGACCAAAGTTCGGGGAGGTTCTGGGTTGGATTGGAAGGTTCTGCTTTCTTCTGGGTTGGATTGTTGGGTTCTGCTTTCTTCTGGGTTGGATTGGAAGCTTCTGCTTCGTTCGGGGAGGTTCTGGGTTGGATTGGAAGGTTCTGCTTTGTTCTGGGTTGGATTGGAAGGTTCTGCTTTGTTCGGGGAGGTTCTGGGATGGATTGTTAGGTTCTGCTTTGTTCTGCGTTGGATTGGAAGGTTCTGCTTCGTTCGGGGAGGTTCTGTGTTGGATTGTTAGGTTCTGCTTTCTTCTGGGTTGGATTGGAAGGTTCTGCTTCGTTCGGGGAGGTTCTGGGATGGATTGTTAGGTTCTGCTTTCTTCTGGGTTGGATTGGAAGCTTCCGCTTCGTTCGGGGAGGTTCTGGGTTGGATTGGAAGGTTCTGCTTTGTTCTGGGTTGGATTGGAAGGTTCTGCTTCGTTCAGGGAGGTTCTGGGATGGATTGTTAGGTTCTGCTTTCTTCTGGGTTGGATTGGAAGCTTCTGCTTCGTTCGGGGAGGTTCTGGGATGGATTGTTAGGTTCTGCTTTGTTCTGGGTTGGATTGGAAGGTTCTGCTTCGTTCGGGGAGGTTCTGGGATGGATTGTTAGGTTCTGCTTTCTTCTGGGTTGGATTGGAAGCTTCTGCTTCGTTCGGGGAGGTTCTGGGATGGATTGTTAGGTTCTGCTTTGTTCTGGGTTGGATTGGAAGGTTCTGCTTCGTTCGGGGAGGTTCTGGGTTGGATTGGAAGGTTCTGCTTTGTTCTGGGTTGGATTGGAAGGTTCTGCTTCGTTCAGGGAGGTTCTGGGATGGATTGTTAGGTTCTGCTTTCTTCTGGGTTGGATTGGAAGCTTCTGCTTCGTTCGGGGAGGTTCTGGGATGGATTGTTAGGTTCTGCTTTGTTCTGGGTTGGATTGGAAGGTTCTGCTTCGTTCGGGGAGGTTCTGGGATGGATTGTTAGGTTCTGCTTTGTTCTGCGTTGGATTGGAAGGTTCTGCTTCGTTCGGGGAGGTTCTGGGTTGGATTGTTAGGTTCTGCTTTGTTCTGGGTTGGATTGGAAGGTTCTGCTTCGTTCGGGGAGGTTCTGGGATGGATTGTTAGGTTCTGCTTTCTTCTGGGTTGGATTGGAAGCTTCTGCTTCGTTCGGGGAGGTTCTGGGATGGATTGTTAGGTTCTGCTTTGTTCTGGGTTGGATTGGAAGGTTCTGCTTCGTTCGGGGAGGTTCTGGGATGGATTGTTAGGTTTTGCTTTCTTCTGGGTTGGATTGGAAGCTTCTGCCTCGTTCGGGGAGGTTCCGGGTTGGATTGTAAGGTTCTGCTTTCTTCTGGGTTGGATTGGAAGCTTCTGCTTTGTTCGGGGAGGTTCCGGGTTGGATTGTAAGGTTCTGCTTTCTTCTGGGTTGGATTGTAAGGTTCTGCTTTCTTCTGGGTTGGATTGGAAGCTTCTGCCTCGTTCGGGGAGGTTCCGGGTTGGTTTGTAAGGTTCTGCTTTCTTCTGGGTTGGATTGGAAGGTTCTGCTTCGTTCGGGGAGGTTCTGGGTTGGATTGTAAGGTTCTGCTTTCTTCTGGGTTGGATTGGAAGCTTCTGCCTCGTTCGGGGAGGTTCTGGGATGGATTGTAAGGTTCTGCTTTCTTCTGGGTTGGATTGGAAGCTTCTGCTTTGTTCGGGGAGGTTCTGGGATGGATTGTTAGGTTCTGCTTTCTTCTGGGTTGGATTGGAAGCTTCTGCTTCGTTCCGGAGGTTCTGGGATGGATTGTTAGGTTCTGCTTTGTTCTGGGTGGGATTGGAAGCTTCTGCCTCGTTCGGGGAGGTTCTGGGATGGATTGTTAGGTTCTGCTTTGTTCTGGGTTGGATTGGAAGCTTCTGCCTCGTTCGGGGAGGTTCCGGGTTGGATTGTAAGGTTCTGCTTTCTTCTGGGTTGGATTGGAAGCTTCTGCTTTGTTCGGGGAGGTTCCGGGTTGGATTGTAAGGTTCTGCTTTCTTCTGGGTTGGATTGGAAGCTTCTGCCTCGTTCGGGGAGGTTCCGGGTTGGTTTGTAAGGTTCTGCTTTCTTCTGGGTTGGATTGGAAGCTTCTGCCTCGTTCGGGGAGGTTCTGGGTTGGATTGTTAGGTTCTGCTTTGTTCTGGGTTGCATTGGAAGCTTCTGCCTCGTTCGGGGAGGTTCTGGGTTGGATTGTTAGGTTCTGCTATGTTCTGGGTTAATGTTAGGTGTCCGAGATCGTGAGGTGTATGTTGACTTAGATATCGGATTTCTCATCCGCTAAAATGGGCTATTTAGCCCGCATTAATCTGGTGCGTCACGTCACGGTAACGTCAGGTGGCGGCACGTAAATTCTTTGCATTTTTTTAATTACGACGGGCGAGCAGATATCACTGCCGAATTTGCGATTTTATTTCATTAAATCGATGTGGTTTTGTGTTATATTCGTGTGTGTAGTCTGCGGTGCTTCGCTCCGTTTGCTCCGTCACCTCGAGTCGTTGTCGCCAGTCTTCACCTGGACATGAACGCGCCGCTCCGCCATCGGCGCAGAGCGGCTCCTCCTTCTGCTGCCAGGCCGCTGTGGGAGACCTGAGGTCGGGGAGGAGCGGCAGCAGTCCTGGCAGGGGGAGCGGGTCCCTGGCTGTTTCGTTTGGACACAGAAATACGCGGCTGCTGCGTCCGTTAATGCGGTTTACTTCAGCCGGAGCTGCAGGGAGGAACGAACCGCGGGTTCCTCACCATGTTTCTGTCCTTGTGCCTCATCTGGACCCAGCTGCTGATGTCTGGTAAGCATCCGATACCCTGCTCAAACACATTAACCCCTAATGAAGTCAGGTAAACGAATCTTTCTACCGTATAACTGTAAAATAATCAAACATTCGGCTTAAATGCAGACATTTGCCTCTAAATACACCTCGGAATATCGGCGTTTCTCCGCTGAAAGAGGCGACATGTCGCTGCTCGGTTCTCTTTGTCTCCAGCAGCAGTATCGCGATCCGGACCCGGCAGTCTCCCTCTGAACGACAGAAATGCTGCTCAAATCCAATACTATAAAACATTGTCTAATAACTCTGGCTCCTGTGTGAATCTGCGGTTTTTTCTTCTGGTGTGAATGTAGGTCAGGATGAATCTTCAGAGCCTAATTGGCAGTGCAGCGGCTTTAATTCAAAGAAAACCTGCAGGGAAGAAGCTCCAGGCTGCAGCCCCCTGGACTTTTACATTCATGAAAATTCAAAGACACTGTTTTTTTTGTTGCTTTTTTTTGAACGTCCTTTTATTAATTAGGGTTCATTTTTGTTGTTAATTTTTTGTAAATCCTGGTTCTCCGAGACCTGTCCTGCGTGTTCTAGATGATTCCCGGTTCCACCACCTGCTACAGCTGAACCAACCATGTCAACACACTTGTGTAGAACCTGATGAGCAGCTGATGATCTTCATCTGATCAGGTGTGTTGGAGCTCCGTGGTGGCACCTGAACTGCACCGACCCTTTCCGTTTTAGGTTGGATATTTGACAGATGCCCAGTATCAAGATCCTTTGGGTGTTTTTATGCCTTCTTTTTTTTTTAAGTAATTCTTTTTCACAAAATTTTTTTCAAGAGCTTTCCAACAATGTGACCATCCGAGTTAAAACATTACCAAATAACGAAGTTAATAAGTATGACACCCTCTTTGCAGTGCATTTATTTAATTTAAATCAAATGGTAATAAATTCCTCTTTATAGATTTGTTGTTTTTATTTGTAATATTTGTTTATTTTTATGTATTTTAAGGGATTAAGGGATGGGAATCCTTAAGAATTGATCAATTACGGTTCCATCATCGATTCGGTTCTCTTATCGATTCTCATCCAGTTATATACAGTACAAATGACTTTGGTTGCATTACCACTTTAATTTAAAGTATACAACAAACATTCTGCCCTCACATATATATGTGTTGTATATATAGTATATATACTATATATATATATATATATATATATATATATATATATATATATATATATATATATATATATATATATATATATATATATATATATATATATATATATGTGTGTGTATATATATATGTGTGTGTGTATATATATATGTGTGTGTATATATATATGTGTATATATATATATATATATATATATATATATATATATATATATATATATATATATATATGTGTGTGTATATATATATGTGTGTGTCTATATATATGTGTGTGTATCTATCTATGTGTGTGTGTGTTATATATATGTGTG
>CM026219.1:400919-480363 GCA_014839995.1 Xenentodon cancila
ATATAGACATACTATATATATATATAGATATATAGCTATAATAATATAATATATAGATATATATAATATATAGGTATATATGTGTAATATATATATATATATATATATATGTATATGGGTAATATATATATATATTATATATATATAGGTATATATATATTATATATGTATATGTATGTATGTATAATATATATCTATATGTATATATATTACATACGTATATATATATATATATACATACGTATATATATATATATACATCCGTATATAAATATATATATTATATATGTATGTATGTATATATATAGTATATATATATATATATATATATATGTATAATATATATATACATCCACAAACGGCAACTGCTATCACAACTTGAGATTGACGAGGCACAACACAAATGCAAGGTGAATACCTGCATGGGGGAACCAGGACGCCAGGTCAGAGGGGAGGTTACACAACCTGCCCCTCCAGAGATTGGGTACCAAGCCCCAATAACGCTGAGCGAGGCAGCGAAGGACCTGAAAGATAAGATCATGGCGAGAATGAACACAAGGCAACCCCGGCAGCGATTACCAAGACTAAGTGAAGCACCATCGGAAAGTCTCCTGGACAATGTGAATGCAGCACTGACAGCGATCCCTACCACAACAATCACCGAGACCAATGACCAATACACTTCAGCAGCAGTGATCCTGGAGATGCTTGGCTATAAGAGCAACCATGGGAACCATGAGAAACATGACCCACCATGGAAACGAAGGCTGGAGGTAAAAATCAAGGTGGCACGGAGAAAAGTGAGTCAATTGACAGGAGCCATGAAAGGTGCAATGAAAAGACCAGTACCCAAGAGGTACAACCAGATACCCATACCCGAAGCACTCGAAACTGCCAAACAAAGGCTCCAAGCCTTGGCTAGCCGCCTAAAGAGATACACTAGAGACAATGAAGCCAGACGAATAAACAGGCTGTTCGCAACTCAACCTGTGAAAGTGTATGCTCAATGGCAGGGTAATAACAGCAGAGCAGACCCACCAAGGCTGGAAACTGAGAGGTACTGGAAGAGCATATGGGAGAAGGATGCAGCACATAACAGCAGTGCTCAATGGCTCCCTAAGAGAGGAGCACAGCAACCTCCCTGAGCAGAAACCAGTCACCATCACAGTGGCAGACATCCAAGAAAGAGTCTAAGGTATGAAAAACTGGACAGCACCGGGCCCAGACATGATCCAGGCCTACTGGCTAAAGAAACTCACAGCACTCCATGAGCGCCTGGCAGCACAAATGAACCAGCTGCTAAGAGATGGGACTCACCCAGAATGGCGAACGATCCTGATCCTGAAGGATCCCACAAAGGGTGCAGCCCCATCTAACTACCGACCAATAACCTGCCTCTCCACAACATGGAAGCTCCTGTCAGGCATCATTGCGACTAAGATAAGCAGGCACATGGAGCAATACATGAGCAAAGCACAGAAGGGCATAGACAGAGATACCAGAGGAGCCAAACCCCAACTCCTGGTTGACAGAACAGTCGCCCAAGACTGCAAGTCCCGAAATACCAACCTGTGCACTGCCTGGATTGATTACAAGAAAGCCTACGACTCGATGCCACACACATGGATCACTGAGTGCTTGGAGATGTACAAGATCAACAGCACTCTAAGGGCCTTCATTGCAAACTCGATGGGCCTGTGGAAAACCACTCTCGAGGCAAATGGCAAGCCACTTGCCCAAGTGTCCATCAGATGTGGCATATACCAAGGAGATGCGCTGTCCCAACTGCTGTTCTGCATAGGTCTGAACCCCCTAAGCCAAATAATCAACAAGACTGGCTACGGATACCGCCTCAGGAATGGAGCTACGATCAGTCACCTCCTCTACATGGATGACATCAAGCTGTACGCTAAGAGCGAGCGGGACATAGACTCCCTGATCCACACCACCAGGATCTACAGCAACAACATCGGGATGTCATTCGGGCTTGAGAAATGTAGGAGGATGGTGACAAAAAGAGGCAAGGTAGTCCACACAGAAGGGGTCTCAGTCCCAGAAGGAACAATAGCAGACATTGAGGACAGTTACAAGTACCTTGGAATACCACAGGCAAATGGTAACCTCGAAGGGGCTACAAGGAAAATGGCAACAGCCAAATACCTCCATCGAGTAAGGCAGGTCCTAAGAAGCCAGCTCAATGGCAAGAACAAGTCCCGGGCAATAAACAGCTACGCCCTGCAAGTGATCAGATACCCTGCAGGAATAATAAGGTGGCTAAAGGAAGAGATACAGACCACAGATGTTAAGACAAGGAAGCTCCTCACCATGCATGGCGGGTTCCCAAATCCAGCACCCTGAGACTGTACGCAAGCCGTAAGGAAGGAGGCCGAGGACTAGTGAGTGTGAAAGCCACTATCCGGGACGAAACTGCCAAGCTCCATGAGTACATCAAGGACAAGGCCCAAACGGATGACGTACTCAGTGAATGCCTCAGACAATGGCAAGGTGAAGAGGTGCTGGAGGAGGAAGCATCATGGGAGGACAAGCCCCTACACGGGATGTACCATCGAACCATAACTGAAGTGGCTGATCTCAAGAAGTCCTACCAATGGCTAGAGAGAGCTGGCCTACAGGACAGCACAGAGGCACTCATCCTGGCTGCACAGGAGCAGGCTCTGAACACCAGAGCAATAGAGGCCCAGATATACCACACCAGACAAGACCCAAGGTGTAGGTTGTGCAAAGAAGCACCGGAAACAATCCAGCACATAACTGCAGGGTGTAAGATGCTGGCAGGGAAAGCATACATGGAACGCCATAACCAAGTAGCGGGCATACTCTACAGAAACATCTGTGTGGAGTATGGGCTGGAAACCCCAAGGTCAAAATGGGAAGCACCTCCCAAGGTGGTGGAAAATGACAGAGCAAAGCTCCTGTGGGACTTCCAGATACAGACAGACAGGATGGTGATGGCAAACCAACCAGACATCGTAGTGGTAGACAAAGGGCAGAGGAAAGCCGTGGTGGTGGATGTGGCAATACCAAGTGATGGTAACATCAGGCGAAAGGAACAAGAGAAGCTTGAGAAATACCAAGGGCTTCGAGAGGAGCTGGATGTTTATTTATTTATATATATATATATATATAATATATATAATGTATGTATATATATGTGTGTGTGTGTGTGTGTAGAGATAGGTAAATCTGCTGGGACCTTCACAAAATGGTTTAAAAATTTGTCATGAATGTTTTTTACTGTAGAATAATCTTGAATGGTAAACTCCAAATATATTGGTCATGGTTTGACCACCCTTTCCTTTCTTCTAGACTACAGCTGGTATCTTTCCCTCATGGCACTGAATAACACACACCTGAAAACTCTCGTAGATAGCTGCTCTATTTCAGGTCCCTCCTACTCTGGAGTAGCTTCTGTAGTGTGAAGCGAAGCTGCTGCAGTTTGAGTCAGGATTAAAAGTTCACGGCTGGCGGAGTGGGTCTCCTTCTGCCTCTTCTCCTGTCAGCTTCTCTGGGATTTCTGCTGAAAATGATGTGTTCCAAGTCAATGGGTTTATGCCGTTTAAGCCTTTTTTTAAGCCTTAAGCCTTTCAAGAGCCTTCTGATATCAACAATCGGGGAAAGAACCTCCTGCAGTAGCTGCATTTTTCTTCTGAAGTCGTGCTGGGAGTCGTTTTTCCGGCAGACTACATGCAGGACCGTGTCAGCTGCTGGGATGAGACCATCATTTCAGGACGTTTGGGACGTCCTAAGATGATGCCAGGGCTCCTGAGTCCTTCAGACGGCCCATGCCAGAGGAGCAGCAGAGCTGCTGCAGTCAGAAGTGAAATCTGAAACGGCTTTAGGGGAAACTCTGTCATAACACGTGGCCTGCTCCCGTATAAGACCGGTATTAGAAGACGCCCTGGACCATCCCACTCAGCACAGGATCGTCAGTGCCTCTGCTGTGAACACGGGCCATGAATGCAGCATATAGTCGTTTTAACAAGCGCACAGATCTGGATCCATCAGTGTGGCTGATCCCAGCTATGTGCCCTTGGTATCTGCCACCATCTCGCCGGTTCTCGGTATTGCCCACCAGGTACAGATGGTCATGTTAGACGTATTTACAGTAGGTTGACATGTGGTTGAGGTGCTAGTGTGGATGGGGGTCAGTTTTGGTGAAGCAGAACCTGAACCTGACTAGAACTAAACACACAGCAACCATTTATCATCCATCTTCTTTTCTCCTCAGGATGTTCTGCTGGTGATCTCCTCCCAACTCGTCTCCCTGGCCACTTCCCTCCATCCCTGTACCCTCAGCCCAACATAGAAAACCTTTCGAAGCCCCGCCTCCACCGACACCACCACCATCAGCACCGTCGCCATCAGCCCCTGCCCGGGTCACCTAGAGAGATGCCAGCTCTTCTGACGAAGTCCTGGTCCTGTCAAGAGCCCAATGGTCGGCAAAGCCTCAACCTGCTGGCGCAACCACATCATGAAGTGCAGCTGGAGCGCACCGCCGTGTCTGCACGCCATCTGGTTACCATGGTGAGTGAGATGTTTAAGCCCACATGTGGTCAGCAGCAGTACTGCTACACAATAGATCCTAAACAAAATGCTGCAGATGTGACCAAAACAAACAAGGTGATGTCCTTTTTTGTGCTGAGTGATGTCAGGCTTGTCTAAATTCTCAGAATCAGAATCCGTTTGAATCAGAAGCTTTATTGCCAAATATGTTTAAACATACAAGGAATTCTTTTCAGTGTTATTAGCTTCCAGTGTCAGTGACATCAAGTACCAAGAATATAAATAAACTGTGAGTGTAGCAGTATAAATAAATGTAGTAAAAATAAGTCAAAAGAAATGTAATGGTGACAATGTGGTATATACAATTGTGCTATATCTGTTAGGGTCTCCTCAAAGTGTTTAACTGTCCAGTCGTTTACATTCTGAGACCGTGGTGAAGAATTAAACACTAAAATTGAAAAACATATGTAGCGATGCTTGCTTGAAACTACTTAGCATCTTAAATGTATGTTTTTCTTACAACTGTGTCTGAGATTCGATTAATTAATTAAAGGGGGGTCAACCAAACAAAAAAAACAGAAAGTCTTCGACTTTAGAGCAGAATTAAACATATTTACACCCTGGTTCAAGAAACTGTTTTGGTCTCGATCGTTTGATTTCTCATTCATACGACTTTGAGGGGGTGACAGTTTTTTCTACCACACCAGGAGAGTTTATATAAAACAATACGTTAATTTCTAATGTATTTGATTGACAGACAGCTCAGCCAATGGTTAATAGTTATCACTCGCCCTTAGTGAAGCGACCAACCAACCCAGTGTCAGCTCGACGTGTCGGTCATTTCAAACGTTGCCGTCGAGCCAACGTGTCAACGGTTTTTTCCAGCTGGAAGTTGAAGTTGTGTCAGTTCTATTTGTAACTTTCATGTGAGGAATGACGGTGCTTGCATCTTATTTGTGTTTTTATAGTTTGCACTCTAGTAGGATTATGTAGGATCATGTTCTGCTGGACCAAGCTTCTTCTCTGCTTTGAGTTTTCCTGAGCTTGTAATTGAGATGTGCCGTGATTTTGATGATCAGACACTGATGAATTCCTGCTCCAAACGAAGGCAGCTTTTAATGGTATATGGTGTTGCAACTAAATGAGTCTTCGACATCTTACTCGTTCTGAGCTGAGCTCTTCTGACAGCCTCGTTTTAACACCAACAGGTCAGATGTTGCTGGACCTCTGTCAGCGGCCCTTTTCTTGGACTCTTGGTGGTCTGATGGGACGGGGGTGCAGAGGTTTTAGGCCAGTGAGGCAACCGATGATTGATAAGGAGCAGCAGACTTGTGCAGCACTGGAGAAGGGATGCGCTCTCGCTGTTGCTATGGAAACCCATATGAGTCTGAGAGCCACTTATCTCCACAGTGGGTAGTTGTGTAACTCAGATAAACAGCAGTGACTTCAGAAGGATACAGACACATATGGTCTGTTCAGAACAGGTTCTAAAGCGTCTCACATCGGCTCCAGAAGTGTCTCCAATATGAAGCTGCAGTTAGACAGCTGTTCTGTTCTGTCTCAGTTAAAAAACTGTCACGTTTAACTGGAAAAAACCTGAACATTAAGGAACCGGGCGGAGGGCAGGTACGGGCGGGGTGAGGACACGAGGACCAGGCGGGGTGAGGGTGCGAGGACAAGGCGGAGGGGAGGTACAGGCGAGGACGTGAGAACTGGGCGGGTTGAGGGTGCGAGGACCAGGCGGGGGCGAGTGACAGTTTCAGTTGACGGTCTACATTGTTTTGAAGTTCAACCATGAACAGAACTGAGTGCACAATTAGTGCCTTTGGAGCTGTATTTTCTCTCAAATAAAAATCTACGAAGTCATTAAATGAAAGCATGCGTCTATATTTCTTTGTTTACCCCCAAATACAGATTGAACTTGTTTACAATATTACATCTGTGTTTTGAGTCCCACAATCCTCTTTGTGCTTCACCTGAAGGTTTCCTTTTTTTGATAAGCTGACTTATCATATTGTTAATATAGTATATATTGTATATTTATTTTATTTAAATCTAGATGTTTGTATTAATTTTTGTCATTGAGCTGTTGCTGAAACCAAAGTGCACTCTTATTCTGATCAGTACGGTAATGTACCAAAGGTCACTCGCAGTCTTTAACCTTTATTTTAACAGTGGGAGTTCATGACCCTACATGATTAAATATCAAGTGAGATGTCTGCAGAGAGGAGCAGAAGGCGTGTGCATGTGCGTGTGTGTGCGCGCTGGTCGTCACACGCGGTCCGTTGTCGTAGCGACAGGACTGCATGGCTGTTGAGCTGAGTATTTCAGTCGTTTGGGTGATTGAGTAGTTTGAACAGGTAATGAGCTGCGTCTTTGGTGCTTCTCTGTGCAGGTATGTCAGAAGAAGCACATCATCTGACAAATGCACCAACTGCGTGGGCAGTCCTAAGTACCCCATGACTGCTTCTGCAGGATTTCTGAGTAGCAGGCAGGTGTTCAGATGTCTGTAGAAACAGATGTCAGGTCAGTTTGCAGGTCAGTTTGCAGGTCAGTGCTAAAAGGAAAAGTTTCCAATTTCCAAACTATTTGAAGTTCAGTTTTCTAAAGTGTGAAAGATTATTAACATGTAGAAAAGATTCAAGAGTCGTCAGTCTTTCCAGGCGAGGACGCCGATTGAATCCAAGATCAGAAACCCAGGAGCTGCATCGTAGGGTCTCCAGACCTCACGGAACATGTGAGATGTTGAAGTCCATGACCAGGTGTTTACCTGGAGGAGGGTTCCAGGAGTAAGCCTCCTCTAAGTAGGACATGGAGGCACAACTGAGCTTGAACACACCAGCAGACGTCTGGAGGAGATAAAAAGATCATCTTAGAGAGGCAGTGTTTCAGGAGTGAACTTTAGAGAATCAGAAGAAGTCTGCACCACAGACGAGGCCTCTGGACACAACTCAAGAAGACCGGTGCGTGGATCGGAAACTTGTCCTGTTCTGTTTTAAACGGAGGGGAAGACGATCCCGTTGTTGGCATGCTAAAGCGCTCTGTTGTTTTCTTTCTCCTCCAAAGTAGTGAGACGGTTCCCGCCGCCTCGTGTGGACACCTGACGGCCTGAAATACTTCAACGTTGATCTTTGAGTCAGAGTCAGTCGTCTTTATTGTCAAGTCTTCAACATGTGCTGGACATAAAGAAAAACTGAAAAAGTGTTTCTCTGGAAAACTAACAGTAGCAAAGGTTTAAGAAAAATATAAAGGATGAAAATAAAAATACAGACTTAAGAAACATTGAAGATACTGTGCAAAGATGTGCATTTAGAAAATAAAATGAATATTTTTGTCTTTTAGGACTCTTTTATAAAGTGTCAGGTAAGAGATCCGGCTGCTGCAACGCTGTAGGTGTTTCGTAAGTGTGTTGGTGTCGCGATGTGGTTTCCAGTTCGTGATCCTGACACCAGGCCGGTGGTCAGGAAAACATGATGGACGCCTCGTTCCTGGACGTCTCCTGAACAGGAAACGTATTCGTGAGTTCAGGGTTTGAGCGGAAAAAATGTTGTGATTTTGTTTCCTGAAGGACCTTTAGAGGGGAACAAAACCTCTTGTTCTTCGTTTTAAAGGCTCCGCTCGTCCTCGTGCTTGGACTAACGTCCGAACTGTAGTTTTCATGTCTTCGTTGAGGTCTTTTCTTCCTACCAGCTTTATTTTTAACTGCACTCCCACACGGATTCATCTGATTGATCCAAGGTAGGCCCCTCCCCCAACCAAAGAGTTACTGGCCAATTACCAGCTGCAGCCGTGTGTGTGCATGTGTGCACGCGTGTACGTGTGTGTGGTGGACAGAAATAGCTCCTGATCCCGGCAGGAAGTACAGCAGGATAATGGTATTACCTGGTAGACAGCCAATCTGGTGGCAGGTTGAGCTGTGTCAGGCTCTAAGCCAATCAGAGATCACACAATGACTCGATCAGGAAATGGAGCGAGAAGTCCCAGAATGTTGACTGACAGGCGCAGTCCTCTTCCTCCTCCTGCTGCTTCTCCTCCTCCTCCCTCTGAGATCATTCAGAGAGGAGCTTCTGTGGTTGCCGCAGGGACCAGCGATGGTTGGAGGCTCACCTGGTAAGGTCTTCAGCTGTTCATGGTCCCGTGTCTTGACTCTGGCTTTCTTCATTCTTCAGTTCACTGTGATGGTCCTCAGCTGTCTGGTTATGTGCCGTCCTCTGGATTACTGCAGGATACCGCTGGAGCTCACCGATGTGGACTGACAGAATCAAAGCTCAGATCTGACAAGTTCTTGATCGCTTTGGAAGTTTAGTAGGTTTATGGTTCATTTATTTTGTGGTTTTCTGAAACTGAATCAAAATAAAAATATAAAATCATGCGGTGAATCATAAGTACCGCCTTGATTTATCTGCTTTAATATTCACCTGCAGCAGCAGGAACTCTCGGTAGATGTTTCCTCCAACCTCAGTAGATGTTTCCTCCAACCCTCAGTGGATGTTTCCTCCAACTCTCAGTGGATCCATCCATCCATCCATTATCTATACCCGCTTTTTCGTTTCCGGGTCACGGGGGGTCTGTCGGAGCCTATCCCGACGCATATCAGGCGAAGGCAGGGGTCCACCCTGGACAGGTCGCCAGTCTATCCAGGGACTCTCAGTGGATGTTACCTTCAAGTCTCAGTAGATGTTTCCTCCAACTCTCAGTGGATGTTACCTTCAAGTCTCAGTAGATGTTACCTTCAAGTCTCAGTAGATGTTTCCTCCAACTCTCAGTGGATGTTTCCTCCAACTCTCAGTAGATGTTTCCTCCAACCCTCAGTAGATGTTACCTTCAAGTCTCAGTAGATGTTACCTTCAAGTCTCAGTAGATGTTACCTTCAAGTCTCAGTAGATGTTACCTTCAAGTCTCAGTGGATGTTTCCTCCAACCCTCAGTGGATGTTTCCTCCAACCCTCAGTGGATGTTTCCTCCAACCCTCAGTAGATGTTTCCTCCAACTCTCAGTGGATTTTTCCTCCAACCCTCAGTGGATGTTTCCTCCAACTCTCAGTGGATGTTTCCTCCAACTCTCAGTGGATGTTTCCTCCAACTCTCAATGGATGTTTCCTCCAACTCTCAATGGATGTTTCCTCCAACTCTCAGTGGATGTTCCTCCAACCCTCAGTGGATTTTTCCTCCAACCCTCAGTGGATGTTTCCTCCAACCCTCAGTGGATGTTTTCCTCCAACTCTCAGTGGATGTTTCCTCCAACTCTCAGTAGATGTTTCCTCCAACTCTCAGTAGATGTTTCCTCCAACTCTCAGTAGATGTTTACCTTCAAGTCTCAGTAGATGTTACCTTCAAGTCTCAGTAGATGTTACCTTCAAGTCTCGGTAGATGTTTCCTCCAACCCTCAGTGGATGTTTCCTCCAACCTCTCAGTGGATGTTTCCTCCAACTCTCAGTGGATGTTTCCTCCAACTCTCAGTGATGTTTCCTCCAACCCTCAGTGGATGTTTCCTCCAACCCTCAGTGGATGTTTCCTCCAACCCTCAGTGGATGTTTCCTCCAACCCTCAGTGGATGTTTCCTCCAACCCTCAGTGGATGTTTCCTCCAACCCTCAGTGGATGTTTCCTCCAACCCTCAGTGGATGTTACCTTCAAGTCTCAGTGGATGTTACCTTCAAGTCTCAGTAGATGTTTCCTCCAACCCTCAGTGGATGTTACCTTCAAGTCTCAGTAGATGTTACCTTCAAGTCTCAGTAGATGTTACCTTCAAGTCTCAGTAGATGTTTCCTCCAACCCTCAGTGGATGTTACCTTCAAGTCTCAGTAGATGTTTCCTCCAACCCTCAGTGGATGTTACCTTCAAGTCTCAGTAGATGTTTCCTCCAACCCTCAGTGGATGTTACCTTCAAGTCTCAGTAGATGTTACCTTCAAGTCTCAGTGGATGTTACCTTCAAGTCTCAGTAGATGTTTCCTCCAACCCTCAGTGGATGTTACATTCAAGTCTCAGTAGATGCTACCTTCAAGTCTCAGTAGATGTTACCTTCAAGTCTCAGTAGATGTTTCCTCCAACCCTCAGTGGATGTTTCCTCCAACCCTCAGTAGATGTTTCCTCCAACCCTCAGTAGATGTTTCCTCCAACCCTCAGTAGATGTTTCCTCCAACCCTCAGTAGATGTTACCTTCAAGTCTCAGTAGATGTTACCTTCAAGTCTCAGTAGATGTTACCTTCAAGTCTCAGTGGATGTTTCCTCCAAGTCTCAGTGGATGTTTCCTCCAACCCTCAGTGGATGTTTCCTCCAACCCTCAGTAGATGTTTCCTCCAACTCTCAGTGGATGTTTCCTCCAACTCTCAGTGGATGTTTCCTCCAACTCTCAGTGGATGTTTCCTCCAACTCTCAGTGGATGTTTCCTCCAACTCTCAGTGGATGTTTCCTCCAACCCTCAGTGGATGTTTCCTCCAACCCTCAGTGGATGTTTCCTCCAACCCTCAGTGGATGTTTCCTCCAACCCTCAGTGGATGTTTCTTCCAACCCTCAGTGGATGTTTCCTCCAACTCTCAGTGGATGTTTCCTCCAACTCTCAGTGGATGTTTCTTCCAACCCTCAGTGGATGTTTCCTCCAACTATCAGTGGATGTTTCCTGACTTTATCAGTTTGTCTTGTGATTCTGGAGGAGTTTTTTTCGTTTATTGAGGTTTTTGGACGTTCACTTCTACACAGCTCTCTGACCGCTGCATCTCAACCCGGTTCAGGTCTGGACTAGGGCATTCTGGTGTGTGATATTTTTGTTGTTCTGAATCCGTCTGGATCATTGATGAACTCTTTGGGGAAGGTCTCTGTGTAACCGGTCGCTTTCTCGCGTTGTGCTGGTTAAATATATGGCGTGACACAGCGGTTACTATTGGAGAGAAGCCTCCCGTTTATTTCTGGGAACAAACAAACAGAAAAACAACACGCTGTGATCCTGCCCACTCCAGTTCCTCTCTAACAGGAGGTCATACAAAAGGGCCGCCGCCACGCAGCATGCTGGGCTAAAGCGTTATACATGTCTCATGACACACTGTACACTGGTATTTATCTATACATACCTGGAACAAACAAACAGAAAAACAACACGCTGTGATCCTGCCCACTCCAGTTCCTATGCAAACAAAACAAACCAAAACTTAAGCTCAAACAGTAAATCCCCCAATTATCTCTCCTAACCCATCCATACCCCGTAACCATCACAGCACAAGTTATACATATAGGTTGTTGTGATTATACAAGTAAAAATGAACACCAAAAGGGACAATAAACAATAGGATGGATTGGGATAACCAAATGATTTAAGGATGATAGAACCCACCTCTCTACAGGAGGTCATACAAAAGGGGAGGGGAACAGTTGTCTCTGGAATATATAGGAGGGTCAAAAGAAGAAGAAGAAGGAAGGCGGGGGCCATGACTTGGAGTGTAATGCAGCAGTGTGTTAGAGATCCCTCAGGTATGATAACACTTGAACAGATTTGGTGCTATTATAAAATAAGATATAAGTTATCCCGGTTACATCTGACCCCTCGTTTATTTGCCTGATGCCCTTGTGTTGGATCACTTGCGTCGCTTTGCTGGACTGAGAAGACAAAGACATGAGTGTGTTGAGGAGAAGAGAGAAAGCAGTCTCAGACTGGAAATCGGATCAGAGCTGAGGTCTTCTCGGAATGTCTTGGAGCAACTTAGGTGTCAGTTGGGTGTAGCTGCTATAGCTAAAAAAGTGGCCCTAGAGCACATATTGTAGGACACGCCCCCTATGATGTCATCCACAGTTTTCTGGAGAGGGCTTCTGCAGCCCCTTTCTCCATGTACTTCTTTCAGATGAACAGCTGAGCATCCGGGAGGTTGCCTGGCCTGACGGCTGTCCTGTTACATTTTACAAAGCCTTTCTGCTAAATTGGTGCCACTCTTATGTGAAGTAGGGAGTGGTGGCCTAGTGGTTACAGTGGTGGGTTCAAGCCCAGGGCTGCCCACAATGGTAAATCACTGGGGGCCCCTGAGCAAGGCCCTTAACTCCCAGTTGCTCCCCGGGCGCTGCCCTGCTAGCAGCCCCACTGCTCACTAGTGAAACTAGTTGATGGGTTAAAAGCAGAGGTCCAATTTCGGTGTATCGTACATACAGCGTGTGCACGATGTCCACACTGACAAGAATGGTAATGAGAAAAAAAAAAGTATAAGAAGAAGCCTTGCAGAGGATAACTCTTTAACAGTGACACAGGCAACTCTATCTGTTCCTCTCAAAAAGGGTAAGGACTCACTAAAATGTGATTCTGAGCAGCCAATAAACCTGCTGTGCTCTGATTGTAACTTTGGACAAAACTCTTCCAGTGAGACTTGAACTGACGGTGGATATAAGAAACTGCTTTCGTCACGTCCCATCCTCGCCAACCGCTTCGTTCCTCCCTCCCTCAGAGATCCAGGATTTAAGCTGTGGAAAAGTAGAGGTCTTCAGAGATGGCCTTTTTATTTCATTTCACTAACTAAAGATACATTTTGACATTCCAAACACTCATTTCTTCAGATATCTGCAGATACAAATTATATTAAGACATGCTTTTCACTTTCCTTAGCAACTATGGAGGAAGACTGGATTCAAGATGGACCAACAGGGACCCACAAACGAAAGGCTTTGTCTCCTTTGTACATGACACAATCCAAACTGCAGCTCCCCCTTCTCTTCACCATATACAGCAGAGACCCAGTAGGAGGAGGGTCTGCAGATGCCTGCAGATACCAGATGTGACTTGGCACCTGGCAATGAGCAGAGTGAAGCCATCCTCCATTTGTATCAGACATGGTCTGCTTCAGTTTTGAATATTTCACCGGCTTCATGTCTCCAGACCGAGGCCGCCCTCCCCCCCGTGTTTTTGTCTTCCCCGGGTTCAGCTCCTTCTGGCTGTCTGTCTAATATTGTGTCCCTCACCTGAGGGGATCACGAAACAAATCAGCCAGTGTGGTTGCCTGTCACGCTCCTGGCCAGGAAATGAACTCTTGTGAATTGGACGAGCCTGAAGGCTTCAGCACAGAAACGCTGGCTTGGGGAAGTAAAGTAAAGCTGGAGAAATTGAGGTACTCGTTGCAAGGCTGTGCTAAGAAATTTTATAAGGTGTGGCAGCCGTTTATGGACTATTCCAACAAGGAACCCTCTGTGCCTGCACAAGATGACCCGACCCGGCACTTCTTGTGCAGGCAGCTTTCAGAATCCTTTGGAACCCTGTCGAAAGCGTGAACGGTCAGTTACTTCAAAGAATATGTGTCATTTTCAAGTGAAACTACAATGAAATAATAATGCCACCAGCTGGTGGCCCCAGTTCTGGTAGGTGTTTCTCTGCAGCTCAGCAGTCAATACAGTGTTCAGCAGCTACCTGTTGGCTGTGCCAGCTGCCAATCAAAAGACCACACCCCCAAGTATACATACATTTCTTTCTTTCTACTGGGGGCGTCGTCTCCCACGGAGATGCTAAAAAATCGGATCTACGCGTTTGTCACTTCTACACCTGAAAGTGGCTCTGGGGTGTTTCTGATGGTTTTCTCCAAACGTGGTCCTGGACTTGGAAGACCAAACATCTCCAGTTTGGTCTCGTGTGTCTATAGGACATCTGCTGGTTTGTTCAGATGCAGTTTTGTGAACCTCAGTCATGCTTCTGTGTTCTTTTTGGAAAGGTTTTCTCCTGGAAACTCTTCCAAACAAACCATCCTGGTTCAGTCTTCTTCTGGTTCTGTTAGCAGGGACCATCCCCATTCCTGCAATGTCCGAGCACCATTCCAGAAGGTTCTTCACTAAATCACCAACGTTTCAATATTGATCTGTCAGTAATCCAGCAGTGTTCTTCCAATGTTCTAGTAACATTCCAGTGAAGTTTTAGAAACGTTCTCACCATGTTCAAGTAGGAGTTCTGTTAATGCTTGAGCAGTGTTCTGGCAACCTTTTGACAGTATTCTGTTCCAGTTGCATTAATGTTTCAGCAATGTCCCAGAAGTCTTCTGGATTGTTCAGGTTCGGATGTAATAGGACTAAAACAGACCCTCCTCTGTGTCTCAGTACCTGGCTGTGGACGTGAGGAGGCTGAACATCAGTCTTCTTCGCTGGTTTCAGGAGGGCGTAGCGGCGGCGCTGGGTGTCTCTCCGCAGCACGTCCACATCACACCGGCTGAACGTAAGACACACACTTGTCACACTTGTTGACCACTTCTTTGACTGACACACTGACAGACAACTTGTGTTGCAGGAGAGAAGAACGGCGTCGAGCTCTTTGTGTCCTCTGATAGGCTGGGTGTGTCTGAGCCCCGCCCTGCCGAGGAAGTCATCCAGTCTCTGAACGTCCGTGTGCTGCATCGCCACCTGGCGCACTTTGGCATCACAGAGGTCTCCACTGAGGTGTGTGTGCGTTTAACGCCGGTCTCCTCGTAGGATGGACGGTAGGATTAATGTCATTCATGAGACGCGGTACAAGATCCGAGTGGAACGAGACAAGCCGCGCTCCTTTTAAGGAATATGAAATAAGTAGCAAGTAAAGTCTTAAGAAGAGAGCATCTTTCACAGACAGTGGTCACAATGTACTTCACAATACAAAAAAAATAGTAATTAAAACAACTTATAGAAATGGAAAAGGTCTCAAATGTACCTGCAGTTTAGCACGTGTTCACAAAGCCATACGTGGTAGCGAGGTCTCCACAGGGGGCAGAATTAAGACCCAGACTCAAAAGTACCACCACACAACAAGGGAACGTCATAAACTACAGAAACCTGTGGATGACATCACAGGAGGCGTGTCCAGTTCTTCTTCTGCAGAGAGCCTTCGAAGCTTCTCTTGCTCATCCTGAACAGCGGTGTCATGTACATGGGTGGACAAGCAAACCTGGAAGCTGGCTCTAACACGCCTACGTCATTTTAACTTATGCTAACATATGGTGGTAATTAATATTTCTTTACACTCATCCTGATCAAACCTGTCCAAACATTCTCTTTTCAAGTGTCTCCATCAAAATGATGCATGAAACAATGACATCAGAGCTCTGGTACCTGCTGCTCACATATATCAGGCTGTTGCCATCACAAGTCCTTCCAAGTCCACCTGGAAGGATCCCAAAATGATCTGCCATGACTCCTTCAGCCCATCCACACTACAGGAGCTATGAGGTTGCAGGTGAATATTTACAACTGGATCTGTCGTGTCAAGGGTTGTTTCAGTTACAAAATGAGAAATGGCCCCCAGGTTGACAGGAACCGCCTGCTGTGAGCTGAGCGTCTTCCTCAGACCGCCGTAGACCACCCAGAACAAGGCACAGTGCTCTGTTACTGAAATAGGATTCACTACGTTCTTAGGTCTTTATTCAAATGCAAAGTCAATACAGCACTGGGTAACTGAAGTGATGACAGCTAGACATTGACTGTGACCACTGTCAATCAAAACACCACACCCCTAATTAAATGTAAATTTGCTATTTTATACAGTTTTAAAAGCAGAAAAAACTCTGTACAGTTGTCCTTTACAGATGAACAATCTAACTCTAGACACCAAAACTGTGTTTGTACTAAACTGTAAATATGTTTATTTGTGCTGTAAATTTTGACATTTTAGCCTGGAGGTCAGTGGAGAGGAATTTACAGTCAGATCCCTGGTGGTTAGTAGAGGAACTGCAGGACTGGATGCAGATCCTAGTGGTCATTTGGGGAACTCCCGCATGGGGAGCCCCACTTTCAGACGAGTGTGAGTTAAGAAATAAACATCCTGACTTTTTACCATGGCAATATTGGGAAAGTGACCAACAAGGTTCTCGCCAGAGTACACAGGAATTGGAGGATTTAGGCAGCAGGATATAATGGACCCAGAGAGTTTTAGAGTCTGGATCAAAGTAAAACCACTATGTTGTGGTGCTGATCAGTACACAGATCCGTGCTGCAGATTATGCATCCCTCATCAGTCTACATTATTATTAAACATAAGTGGAATTAAAAAAAAAAAGGTAAACATTTTCTGTTTTTTTTACTCAAATTCAGTGTAGTTCATGAGAGTCAGAGCAGCTGAATTTCTGGTTCTTTTCCCTTTTGTGTGCATATTCTTGTTGAAGCCCTCGTAAATTCAAGTAAACACACTTATGTTGTATGTAAATAGGATATTTTGCATTTTCTGATCCTGAATTTCATCATGTACATAAACATCAGTGTGCCCAGCATGGAGCCCTGGGGAGCCCCACAAGGATCCCTCGGAAACTACTAATCAGCTTTATTTATCTACATGTGTTCATGTACCTGCTCTGTTTTAATTCTCCATCTCTGTAATGTCTTTGTTAATGATGTTCATTATGTTAACAGGAAGTTGAGTGAAATGGTAGAAAATCCAAAAGAGGCTGGGGCGCTGATTGTTCTCTCTGATGTTACAGGACATCTGTAAAGCTTGTGTCCAGCAGTTTACTGTGGTAACGTTGTTCCTCAGTGGTTTGAGATGTAAATTTAGATGTTGTTGAGTCATAAGAAATGCTTGTGATGCTTCGTTTCTGTAGAAAAATGTACTGCAAGGTCAGCAGAGGGATCACCTGTGGAGCAGAGAAGGTTTCTACGCTGTCGTCCTCTTCTTCACCGTCTTCATCATCGTCGTCACCTGCTTGATGGTAAGTTACAGCACATCAGCACAGACACACACACCAGTGTGTGTCTGTGCAATCTTTACCACAAACCCATATGGTCAGTTGCATAAATTTTGTAAGCTGGAATACTAAAGGTCTAAACCACCCCATTAAGAGAAGAAAGTTTTTTTCTCACCTTAAACATCTTAAAGCAGACATGGCTTTCCTACAAGAAACACATATACGTAGTTCAGACACCGAACGCCTCCTTACAGGCTGGAAAGGACAACGTTTCCATTCCTCTTTCCAAGCAAAGGCAAGGGGAGTTTCAGTTCTTATCAGCCCTAATATCTCCTTTGGATCTCACAATGTGATCTCTGACAAATCTGGCAGATATGTTATGGTGACTGGAAAACTATTTAACAAACTGGTTGTACTTGTGAATGTATATGCTCCTAACTCAGATGACAGACTTTTTTAAACGACTGTTCTCACTACTGCCCGACCTTAACATATATGCTCCTATTATCGGAGGTGATTTCAACTGCTGGATGGACCCAGTCCTGGACCGTTCCTCCAACAAAACCAGCACAATAAACAGATCAGCTGCTCTCATTCAAGCTTTCTTATCAGACTACAGAGTGTGTGATGTGTGGCGTACTCTCCATCCAAAGGATCAGGACTACTCGTTCTTCTCCCAAGTCCACCACACTTATACTAGGATTGACTACTTTTTCGTTGATCACCAACTCATACCACTGGTGCAGTCCTGCTCATACCAGAGCATAGTCATCTCAGACCACGCCCCCATGGTTATGAGTTTGTCACTCCCTGGCGTCCTACAGAGCAACCGGCTCTGGCGATTTAACTCAACCCTACTGTCGGATGAGAGGGAAATCAAGTTTTTTCTTGCCACCAATACCTCCCCTGAGGTGTCTAACCTCACGGTTTGGGTTGCCCTTAAGGCTTACCTTCAGGGCCAGATCATCTCCTACTCTGCTAACCTGAAACGAAGATCTCTTAAAGAGCGCATGGATCTTAGCAGTAGAATCAAAGAGATTGACAAACAATTTGCTCAAACCAAAGATCCCAATCTGTCCAGAGAACGAATGGAAGTCAGAGCCAAACTGGACTTACTCCTAACCCACTTGGTTGAACGCGCGCTTCTATAAGACAAGGCTCAGTTCTATATGCATGGTGACAAACCAAGTAAGTTGTTAGCCGGCCAGCTTCGTGGAACCAGAGCAAAACGGAGCATCCTCGAGATTCGCATGCCATGTGGCCGCACAACGTTAGACCATCTACAAATAAACAACGCATTCAGGGATTTTTACTCACGACTCTACTCCTCAGAGACCCAAGCTGATCAAGACACAACTTCTGACTTTCTGAACACCCTTGACATTCCAACACTGCCACCGGATCTTAGAAAAGCACTCGATGGGCCCATATCTAATTCTGAAATCACGTCAGCCATATCTTCTTTGCAGTCTGGTAAATCCCCAGGCCCGGATGGGTTCCCGACAGAATCTTTTGCAAAGTTCTCATCTTTACTTTCCCCACAGCTGCATCTCGTGCTGTCCGAATTTTTCAGGCTGGGATCTCTCCCCAAATCCTTTACTGAGGCCTGTATTACCCTCATTGCAAAAAAAGGTAGAGATCCAGCTGACTGTGCCTCTTACAGGCCGATCTCCCTCCTGAACACAGACACCAAAATCTTGGCTAAGGTGCTGGCCCGCAGGTTGGAGAATATCCTCCCCATGATCATCTCAAAGGATCAAACAGGCTTTATTAAACACAGGCACCCAAGTGTCAATATACATCGGCTTTTTGACATAATCTACACCTCTCCCGGGGTGGTCCCTGAGTGAGTTGTATCTCTCGATACCGAAAAAGCTTTTGACCGAGTGGAAGTAAAATTTCTTTTTGCAGTTCTGGACAGATTTGGCTTTGGTCCCAACTTCTCCTCGTGGATTCAATTGTTATACTCATCTCCCACCGCTTCTATTCGCACTAACTCCCAACAGTCAAAACCCTTCAACTTACACAGAGGAACCCGCCAGGGATGCCCTCTGAGCCCTTTGCTCTTTGACCTGGCTATTGAGCCGCTTGCTGCAGCCCTTCGAGGGTGTAGAGACATAACTGGTATTTGGAGGAACTCTACAGAAACACAAAGGTCCTCACTGTATGCAGATGATCTTCTGCTCTTTATATCAGACCCAGGGACCTCACTAACTGCGGCTCCGTCGCTGCTCAGCCGGTTTGAGAAGCTGTCTGGCTACAAACTGAACCTTAGCAAAAGTGAGCTTTTCCCCATCAATAATAAAGCGCATGCTTTGGACTATTCAAATCTACCTCTGTGGTAGATCACAAACTCTCATATCTGGGAGTATCGATCACAAGGAAACATAAAGACCTATTCAAAGAAAACTTCATTACCTTACTGAACCAAACTAAACAAACATTGACACAGTGGTCACCTTTATCTATGTCGCTGGTGGGTCGGATCAATTCTATAAAGATGAATATCCTGCACAAATTTTTACACCTACTTCAGTCCTTACCGGTTTTTATTCCTGCTTCCTTTTTCAACCAGCTCGACTCGGTCTTTTCCTCCTTTATCTGGCAGGGAAAACGTCCTCGTCTTAGCAAAGTCCATCTTCAGAATACCAAGTCCACCGGCGGGCTCGCCTTTCTAAATTTCCGACTCTACTACTGGGCTGCAAATTTGCGCTGTTTAGCATCCTGGTCATTTTATGCTGATCGATCTGGCGCCCCCTACTGGGTGGCAATGGAACTGCACCTGTCCGGAAACACCTCTCTTCCTGCACTGCTGGGTTCCCCGTCCCTCTCCCTTCCATTGCACACATCTGTAACCCAGTTAAACACTCTCTAAGGATATGGGCTCAGTTTAGGAAGTATTTTGGAATGCATGATTTCTCCCTCTTGAGCCCCATCGCTTCGAACCATCTTTTCATACCCTCCCTTCACGACATGGGCTTTAAGGAGTGGCACAAGAAGGGCATTAAAAGCTTTAAAGATCTGTTTTTGGACAACACCCTGGCTTCCTTTGAGCAGTTAAGCAGAACATTTGGTCTCTTAAAATCTGATTTTTTTTAGATATCTGCAAGTTAGACAGCATCTCCACTCCTTCAGACCTGGCCTCGTCGCCCTCCCGGACTCAACAATCGTGGAAACTGTCCTTTCTTTAAACCCGTCACATAAGAGATTTATCTCACTCCTCTACAACCTTTTTTTTTTTTTTTTTTTTTTGCTTTTTGTTTGTTTATTTTCGGTTTTGGCTCGCTGTTGCAGCTTTGCATTTATGTATGTATGTTTATGCATAAGAAAATTCAAATAAAAAGATTATTAATAAAAAAAAAAAATATGAGTCACCTCTCTGCAAAAGTGCGCTCTTGTTTGTCTGTCCCAGTTGCAGTGTTGCGTTTCATCCACACGAGGGCACTCTTGCACTCAGAAACCTCTTGTTCTGGTCAAGTGACCCTGTGGAAACAAACTCCTCAAACTCACCAAGTAACATCCAAGGTTTGAGGCTGTTTCATAATCTTCAGAGCAACATGTCCATAAAACCTCAGATGAGTTGGACAGAGAAGTTTTTAAAAACAACTATTTAAATTAGATGATTTGTCCTGATGAATGGTCTGAATAAGGACATTATGGGTCACAATTTTGAGCTGACTTTTCAACTAAGAACAGAATACATTTTTGTACCAGATGTCAGTTGTTTTATAGTTATCTGTGTTGGTTCAGTCCTGGAGAATTGTGGTTTGTACATCAATTAAATCAAAGTTATTCATCTCATATTCAAATGTCTGTTCACACAAACGGTTGAATATGCTGCCCCCATGTGCTCAGAGCTGGCATAAGTAAATAGAGTAGCTTTAAAAAAAACCTCCATCTTTATCCATATCTGCTGTGTAATTTGCTTATTTGGGTTTTTAAAAGCAGTAGATGTTCACGTAGAAATGTGTGCATAGCATCTTTCTTCCGTTCCACTCACGATAACAGACGCTGGCTTGTCCAAACCTGGATTAGAGCTCAGTTTGATGTCGAGTCATGTTTCCATTTCTTCATTTTTTTTTTTTTCCAGGTTTTGTATCGAATGAAAGAGAAAGTTCAGGTTTTTGAGAGGGAGCTCAAAACTGCACCCCACTGACCTCCACCAGAGACCAGACCCTGCCCAGCGGTTGGGCACCAAGGTCAGCGCCACCCTGCAATACAGCGTCTCCCGTCCTGTAAACATGTTGTCACGACATTAAGTGTCTGTTTACCTGCAGGGACTAACGTCAGGAAGCATGGTCCAGGCTGACCTTCCTCCAGCTGTAGCCACGCAAATTCTCCAGCAGCAGCCAATCACAGCCTGCTGCCACCTCACTCCTCTTGTCAGTCCTTTACCCAGGTGAGTGCTCAGGACAGGAAGTGGAGACCTAAGTCAGTGTGTTTGCTCTGCGCTAGCTTAGGCAGTGCTGCAGAAGAGTGAAATGTTCGTGCTTGCTTAGAGTTTTACGGTCACCAAAGAGTTTTTAGAAACATTTCTGTCTTTTTCTCCTGCTCTCTTTCTTTTTCTTCATGTAAACAGACTCATTGATGGACTGACATTGTTCTGTCATTTCCTTGTAGCCCCGCCCCCTGACTCTGTCATCAGCAGTAACATCCACGCCCCCCCCAGTCATCGCTGTTCCAGTAACAGTTACTAACGAGCTGAAGCCCTGCCCCTCCCCCTTCAAGATGAAACCTGCTGCAGGATTGCAAGAAAGGTGAGTTGCTGCTTCTAGTCTTATAGTTTCTGGAAACAAACAAAAAGGATAACCATTTGCAAGATCCACCCTGAGTTCCTTAAGGCTCTGAATGTTGTGGGGGTGTCTAGCTGATGCATCTGTGCAACATCGTGTGGACATCGGGGACAGTGCCTCTGGATTTGCAGACTGGGGTGGTGGTCCCCCTTTTTCAAGAAAGGGGACAGATGGGTGTGCTCCAGTTATAGAAGGATCACACTCCTCCCTGGTAAGGTCTATTTAGGGCTCCTGGAGAGGAAGGTTTGCTGGATAGTTGACTGTCAGATTGAAGAGAAGCAGTGTGGTTTTTGTCCTGGAACAGTGGACCAGGTCTACACCCTCAGCAGGGTCCTGAAGGGGGCATGGGAGTTTGCCCAAGACGTCCACATGTGTTTTGTAGACTTGGAGAAGGCATTCGATTATGTCCGTCTGGGATACCTCTAGGGTGGGGTTCCTTGGGACTATGGGGTGCCGGAATCCCTTTTTGGGCTATCCGGTCCCTCTATGTCCGGTGTCAGAACTTGGTCCACATTGTCGGCTGTAAGTCAGACTCGTTTCCTGTGGGGGTTGGACTCCGCCAAGGTTGCACTTTGTCACCGACTCTGTTCATTACTTTCATGGACAGAATTTCTGGACGCAGTGGAGGAGCGGAGGGGATCTGGTTTGGTGGCCTTAGAAGTGGGTGTCAGCTTTTTGGAGTTGATGCGGTTCTGCTGGCTTTATCAGGCCGTAACCTTCAACTCTCGCTGGAGTTGTTCGCAGCCAAATGTGAAGCGGCTGAGAATCAGCACCTCTAATTCTGAGACTATGGTTCTCAGTCGGTAAAGGGTGGAGTGCCCTCTCCAGGTTAGGGATCAGATCCTGCCCCAAGTGGAAGAGTTCAAGTTTCTCTGGGTCTTGTTCACAAGTGAGGGAAGGATGCTGCAAGAGAGCGATGAGTGGATTGGTGCGGCATCCACAGCGATGTGGACTCTGCAACATCACTGAGGCTGTCTACATTACTACCCTCACCTATGGACATGAGCTGTGAGTAGTGACCGAAAGAACAAGATCGTGGTAAGTAGCAGTGGGAATGAGCTCCGGTTTCTCTCTTAAAGACAGAAGTAGCTCAGAGCAGAGCCGCTGCTCCTCCACATCAAGAGGAGCCAGATGAGATGGGTAGGGCTTCTGGTGAGGATGCTTGCTGGATATCTCCCTGGTGTGCTCTTCCAGGCATGTCCCACTAGGAGGAGAACCCGGGGAAACCCAAGGACACGCTAGAAGGAATCTGTTGCTCGGCTGGTCTGGGAAAGCCTTGGGATCCCCCCAGATGAGCTGGGCGAAGTGCCCGGGGAGAGGGAAGTCTGGTGGTGTCAGCCTCCTTCACCCAAACTGGAAGTTGGTTCCATAGTGATGGTTCCTGATAGCAGAAGACCCGTCCTCCAGATCTACATCTGGATCTTCTAGGAACTACGAGTAAACCTGCACTCTGAGAACGGAGAACTCTGTTAGGACCATGAGGAACTATCAGGTCATGGAGAAAACCATGAGTTGGGATGTTTAGGACTTTATACACAAGTAATAAAATGTTGAATTGGATTCTGAGTTTTCCGGGGAGCCGATGGAGGGAAGCTAAAACTGGAGAGACGTGGTCTCTTGTTGGTTCCTGTCAGCATTCGCGCTGCTGCATTTTGGATCATCTGGAGGATCTTCAGAGAATTACTTGGACATCCAGCCAACAACACGTTACAGTAATCTAGTCTAGAAGATACGAACGCGTGAACTAGTTTTCCAGCATCACTCTGGGAGAGGATGCTCCTAATCTTTGTGATATTACGGAGGTGGAAAAACGCAGTTTTACAAACCTGATTAATCTGCTGTTTAAATGACAAATCCTGATCTGTTTTATTGACTTTCTCGCTCTTCCAACGCCACTTCTCGGGGCGTTAAGTTAAGTCAAGGGCCCTTGAGCAAGGCCCTTAACTCCCAATTGCTCCCCGGGCGCTGATGCTGGCAGCCCACTGCTCACTAGTGAAACTAGTTGATGGTTAAAAGCAGAGGTCCAATTTCGGTGTATCGTACATATGTGGTGTGCACGATGTCCATACTGACAAGATTAATCACAGGTGTGTGGGCTGCGGAGTCAGGTGGTATTCACCATTTAAAGGGTCATCGCTCCTTTATGCCCGTTGCTCAGTGGAACACAAACATTATCGTACAAGCACATACATAGCCATAATACATGTCATGCCATATTGTGCTGAATACAGTGAAGTAATAGGAAGTTATATTTACCAACACCCAAATCAATGTGACGGCGTCACACTGATCGTCTCCACGCGATCCTGATCATTCAGAAATCATGTGATCCGCCCTGATTTCTGATCACACAATCGGATCAGGACATCCCTAGTAGTGAGTGTAAAGCGTGGTCAGGGACCAAAATAATGTAAATCAGTTTTAGAGAAGAGATTTGCAGCGTGGTGGCTGTTGATGTCACAGAGAGAGCCGCGGCTGCTTCCGTCCTCGGATATCACCAACGTTATCCATCCTCAGTGGATGGAGTCTGAAGGCAAGCTCGCTCCGTTTAATGTGCCGTGTTCCTATATATATTTTTTATATTTATTTTCATTCACTTTGGGTACACGTTTGAAGTTAGCGAGGTTTCTGCTGGAGCCTCTCTCACGGTCCTGAAGCAGAGTACGGTCTGTGTTTATAAGCCTGACGTGTAAAACGAGATTCATTCCAACATTCTGACTCTGGACTGTCACTAGCTAGGATGCTGCAAACATTTACTGGTTCCAACAACAGCTGCTTTGATCCCCGTCATTTTTTTTGCCCTTAATTAAAGTTTAGACAGATTATCCTCCAGGCTATGGGCTTGGCCTGGTTTAAAGCAGAACAAAGAGCTAAAGTTCACATTAACAATCAGTTTAATTGTCATGTGAGGAACCTGTGCTTGCTTCAGCAGAGCCTCATCTGGCTGCAGATGGTGGGCTCAGTTCTGAACACAAACCAGACTAAAGAAGTCAGCACTGCCGTCCTGGTGGGATGAAAAAAAATGAACGAATGACGGAGGAAGAGACCTGCAGGGGAAGCCAAAGCATGAAAAACTGCAAAAGTTTGTTTGTGCTGCTCAGGTCTGGAATATTCCATTCAAATGTATCTGACTTGAAGCTTTTCAAGCCATGAACAGAAACAAATCAGGGCTGAGAGGAACGCCCAGAAACTGCTCTCAGATTTGTATTTTTTCTTTCATTTAGGGCCTTATGACCCCTCAGTTGAATGTGCTGACCTTCTGGAGGGGCTCCACCCCTGTTTTTGTGACCGCTGAGCTTAACTGATATATAAAATAAATCACGGCGACCTGCAGCAGCTCCACTTGCCTCACATCTATGGGATGGGGCTACTTACATCATAGCCACGTCCCCCAAACCTATGTACGATACCCAGAATGCATCCTGACTGGATTGGTTAACTCAATCATGAATTCATGAGAGCAAGAACTAAAGAACGAATAGAGACATAGAGACACTGTCGAAGGTACAAGACAGGATACAATAGTAACTATCATCAGTAGTCCAATTAGACTTCTGTGAATATGGGTGATATATGGATAGTTGGTGATCCACATAGACGAGGACTGCAGGTCGGGATGTCAGCAAGTATCCAACAGACATCCATACAGACAGGTGGAGGCAGACACTGGGATGGTCAGAGGTGGAACTGCAGGTCAGCAAGCAGCTCCTGAGGTTCTGGTCTGCAGGACATGTACAGAAGAGGAAAAGAAGGACCAGACAAGCACAAAAAACTACAAGAACAATGGACCACAATTAAGTTTATGGGATATTGTTAATAAATGAGGGTTGAGGTGAAGAAGAAACAGAGGAGGTGAAAGGCACCACTCAGTGGATCATGTTGGTGTCCCCCTGCAGCAGAGGCCTATAGCAGCATATCTACACCGAAGCTGTTTAAGATGAGCTGCTCTAATCTGGTCCTGCAGCTGCAGCTTTGACTACTGGTCCTGACACATTAAGGTAGTAAATATACACTAACTATATGCTTTATTAAACAGAAATGTTTTAAGTTTAGTTTTAAAGGTGGAGGTGGTGTCAGTCTCCTTCACCCAAACTGGAAGTTGGTTCCAGAGTGATGGTTCCTGATAACAGAAGACCCGTCCTCCAGATCTACATCTGGATCTTCTAGGAACTACGAGTAAACCTGCACTCTGAGAACGGAGAGCTCTATTAGGAACGTTCGGTACTATCAGGTCTTGCAAATATCGCGGCGCTGGGCCATTTTGGACCTTATATGCCAGTAATAAAATTTTGAATTGGATTCTAAATTTTACGGGGAGCCAATGAAGGGAAGCTAAAACTGGAGAGACGTGGTCTCTTGTTGGTTCCTGTCAGCATTCACGCTGCTGCATTTTGGATCATCTGGAGGATCTTCAGAGAATTACTTGGACATCCAGCCAACAACACGTTACAGTAATCTAGTCTAGAAGATGCGAACGCATGAATTAGTTTTCCAGCATCACTCTGGGAGAGGATGCTCCTGATCTTTGTGATATTACGGAGGTGGGAAAATGCAGTCTTACAAACCTGATTAATATGATGTTTAAATGACAAATCCTGATCGAATATAACGCCAAGGTTTCTCACAGTTTTACTGGAGGCCATCGCAAGACCATCTAATCCCTTCCTGAGGTGTTTGGGACCACAAACAACAACCTCTGTTTTATCAGAATTTAGTAGCAAAAAATTTGTGGACATCCAGTCCTTGATGTCCTTAAGACACATCTGAAGTTTGTCTAATGGTTCTGTTTCATCTTCATAGACGGATACAGCTGCGTATCATCAGCATAACAATGAAAATTAATGCCGTGGTTCCGGATAAAACTTCCCAGGGGCTGCATGTATAAACTGAACAGGATTGGCCCTAGCACTGAACCCTGCGGGACACCATAGCAGACCCTCGTCTGTACAGAAGTAACCTCATGCACATGAACAAACTGGAATCTATCAGACAGATCTGATTTAAACCAATCTAGAGCCGTCCCTTTAATCCCAACAACATACTCTAGTCTCTGCAGTAAAATGCTGTGATCTATAGTATCAAAAGCAGCACTGAGGTCCAGCAGAACCAGTATGGACACTAACCCATTATCTGAGGTCCAGCAGAACCAGTATGGACACTAACCCATTATCTGAGGTCCAGCAGAACCAGTATGGACACTAACCCATTATCTGAGGTCCAGCAGAACCAGTATGGACACTAGCCCATTATCTGAGGTCCAGCAGAACCAGTATGGACACTAACCCATTATCTGAGGTCCAGCAGAACCAGTATGGACACTAACCCATTATCTGAGGTCCAGCAGAACCAGTATGGACACTGATCCATCATCTGAGGTCCAGCAGAACCAGTATGGACACTAACCCATTATCTGAGGTCCAGCAGAACCAGTATGGACACTAACCCATTATCTGAGGCCATAAGAAGGTCATTCGAGACTCGAACCAGTGCTGTTTCTGTGCTATGATGCATCTGAACCCTGACTGAAGAATTTCAAATAGATAATTTCTATACAAATGCTCACACAGCTGGCTTGCAACTACCCTTTCCAGAATTTTAGAGATAAATGGAAGGTTGGAAATCGGTCTTTAGTTAGCTAAAATGTCTGGGTCAAGAGAGGGTTTTTTAAGTAATGGTTTGATTACTGCGACTTCAAAAGCCTGTGGCACATATCCCAAGACTAGGGACAAGTTGATCTGTTTCAGTATTGTCGGTCCAATCAGAGAGAAAACATTTTTGAGTAGTCGAGTTGGGATTGGGTCTAACAGACACGTGGATGATTTAGATCCATTGACGACTGAGGTCAGCTCAGAGAGATCAACAGGAACAAAATAGTCTAGAGTCAGGTCAGAGCATAAGGGTCGCTGAAGCTGAAGAAATGCCCACAGCCGCTGCCAGGTGGGTGTGGTTAATTTCCTCTCTGAGCAATTTTATTGCTAAAGAAGCTCATAAAGTCTTCACTATTGAGAGCTGCAGGGATGCACGGCTCAACAGAGTTGTGGCTCTTTGTCAGCCTGGCTACAGTGCTGAACAGAAAACGTGGGTTATTTTTATTATCCTCTATTAACTCTGAATAATAGGCTGTTCTAGCTTTGCGAAGCGCTTTTTTATACACTATTAGACTATCTTTCCATACACGATAAATATCTACAGACCTACTAGAGTACCACTTTCTTTCCATTTTACACACTTTCTGTTTTAACATACGAACATGTGAGTTAAACCAGGGAGTTAAGCTCCTATGGTTAGAGACCCTCTTTCTCAAAGGAGCAACTACATCTAAAGCTGAGTGCAACACATCTGCAGTGCTACCGACAAGGAAATCAACATCTGCAGAGGTAGAACCGAGGTCACAGCCCTCAACTGCTTCACTATGTTCCACTGTATGAAGATGAAGAGCAATGGCCTCCCTAAATTTAGTAACAGCTTTATCAGATAGACACCTGCTAAAGTAATTCCTCCTATTATGCGTAACGTTGACAATGTTGAATTCAAACTTTATTAAATAGTGGTCGGATAGGAGGGAGTTTACATGTGACACTAACAGATTATCAGGTTCTACACCGTAGACGAGGACCAGATCAAGATTATGATTAAGACAATGCGTCGGTTCGTTAACTTTTTGTAAAATCCCCATCGATTCTAGAAGAGAATCAAAAGCCAACTGAAGACTGTCGTTGTCAACATCCATATGAATGTTAAAGTCGCCCACTATGATGACTTTATCTGTACTGATCAATAAACTAGATAAGAAATCTGAGAACTCAGACAGAAACTCCAGATAAGCTCCAGCAGGAGGCCGGTAAACTACCACCAACAAGACTGGCTTCTCTGATTTCCAGATCGGCAGTTTTAAACTGAGCGTGAGGCTTTCAAATGTATTATAATCGCATTTAGGTTTGGATTTTATGTAAGACTGGAGTCGTAGATCGCCGCTACTCCTCCACCTCGACCTGTGATTCGAGGAATATGATAATTAAGTAACTGGACGGCGTCGATTCATTTAAACTAACAAACTCTTCCACTTGGAGCCACGTTTCTGTTAGGCAGAAAATGTCACCTCCGGGTCTCAGTAATTAGATCGTTTACTAACAGAGACTTGGAGCTTAAAGATCGTATATTTAGTAATCCACATCTAATTGTTTGGTCTTTAGTTCGCACTAAATGCGTATTTGTTTTATTTTGATAAGGTTATTTTGATTAACGCCTCTATTACGTCGGGCTTGGTGAACATTTGGAGGACGGGGAATCGATACTAAATCTATTTTACTTGGCACCTCGTTAGAATCTCCAATTACATCATTTACTTCTACCTTTTATTGGCAGGCGATAGTCCTCGAGAAGCCAGCAGAGAAGCGTGTAAGACTGCAGCTCTGCACCCCGGCCTGGACCCTGGACTGTCAGGGGGAGGAGCTAATAATATCAGCCAGATTTCTAGAGATAAGAGCTGCACCATCCCGGGTGGGATGAATGCCGTCTCTTCTAAGCAGACCAGGCTTTCCCCAAAACGTCTTCCAATTGTCAATAAAGGCCACGTCGTTTTCTGGACCACCGAGACGACCAGCGACGGAGCGACAACATGCGGCTAAACATGTCATCACCGGTCAGATTGGGGAGGGGACCAGAGAAAACTACGGAGTCCGACATGGTTTTGGCGTAGTTACACACCGAGACAATATTGATTTTAGTGACCTCCGACTGGCGTAGCCGGGTGTCATTAGCGCCGACATGGATGATAACTTTACTGTATTTACGATTACCCTTTGCCAGCAGCTTCAAGTTTGCTTCGACGTCGCCGCTCTGGCCCCCGGGATGCACCTAACTTTGGTCGCTGGAGTCGCCTCACATGTCTCCAAAATAGAGTCGCCAATCACCAAGGTCGGTTCCTCAGCGGGTGTGTCGCTGAGTGGGGAAAAACGGTTAGACACGTGAAGCGAATGGTGGTGTTCCGTGCGCCTTTTGGGACTACGCTTCCTCCGAACCGTCACCCAGCCGCCCTGACTGCCCGGCTGCTCGGGGGCTGCAGGGGGGCGGCTACCAGCAGCTACACCTGGCCGGTCCACCGCTACTTCAGCCTGACGAGCTACCAAGTCAACCGGACTATGGTCTATTTGGTGAACCGGACCTCTAACTCACTGAGCCTCGCCTCCAAAGCTACAAACAAACTACATTTTATACACTTACCGTCTTCACTAAAGGAGGCAGAGGAATAACTGAACATTTCACACACTGAGCAGTAAGAAGGAGAAACGGTGGGAGAGGAGGCCATGCTGAGAGGACAGGAGACGGTACCTGTACCGGTGACTGGTGGAAATGAAAGTTAAATAAGAGAAAAGGTACAAGTGCTCGATTCAAAGAGAAGTTTACAAGATGTAGTGTTTTATTATCAAAACAAACTAAAATCAGAGTATAAGGATTCGAAGAATCAGAGCCCGTAACGCCGTGCAGACAGACACAGACCGCCAACAACAAACAGGAAGTGACGCAATGCGTTACCCACCCAGAACACACAGCCAGCAGTTAGAGAGGCAGTGGATCCCAGAAGTCAGTACAGGGCTTGAGATACTGAGAGTTACGAGAATGACATTGATGAATGACATTATTTGAAAAACACTGTTCAATGGGAACACCGACCCCCGCACCACCTTTATAACAAATTCAGAGTTTCCATTTTCTTTTGTGCAAAAGTGTCACGGAAACGTGGCTATTAAAGCCGGAAACTGGGTTCATGAAAACTGTAGTGTTCTCGTTCAGTGTGTCGAACTGCTGACTAAACACCAAGTTAAACCGCGTTGAATGTAGACAGAGTCGTCGTAAGATTCACCGTTTACTTCCTTCATCAACTTTCGGTGAAAACTGTAACAAACATTACAAAATATGTTCAATATACTACCAACGAACATTTTATAATTTCCACAATCATTCTTACTTTAACAGAAATAACTTACAGCATTGCCTCTATGATGATGATAGTGGATGAGCATGGATTAAGTCCAAGCTCTCGTTACAGGTCAGCCATGTTTGTCGAAAAAACCCAAATAACCGGATAACTTAAAACAGGAAGTGACGTACGCTAATGGCTCTGTCAAAATAAACTTTTTAAATGAAACCTTTAACATCCGGTAGAATAAAAGCTCTTCTTAACTAAGATTATTACTAATAAAGATACAACAAATTAAGATTCTCTAAACAAATATAAAGAGATGTTTGTAAAACATCACAAAAACCATCAAGGTGATTACTGTTCTTGTTGAGATCTTCGTCAGAATCATTTGCTGAGTTCAGGTTTCATCTTCAGTTTGAAAACTGAGTTTTGTTGGTGAGAAACTTGAATCTGACCTGGTTTCAGCAACAGACTTGGCTGTACCTTCTTTCCATCTTAGGTGGTTTCATAGCCAAGAACATCATGATCTTCCCTTCAGCTTGGTGAGGGGCAGCTTAGGGTTGCAGCTCATTCAGACCTTCAGGGCAGCTGTACTCTGGTCCCGCCAGTGGGCCAGGAGGCAGCATCTCAGACGGTTTGAGGAGGAAGGACAATTTCAGCCTGTGGAGCGAGAACAGGATTTTTTCTTGGTGTCTGTGTCTGTTGGTGTGTACACCATCCACTCTGGACATCAGCCAATCAGCAATTAGACAAACTGAAAGGATCGGCATCAAAGACAGGAAACTGCCTGACACGTAGCTAGACAGGCTCCACCCACACAAATCCACTCAGGACACCTTCATCTACACCTTTGACACCAGAAGTCCGAGATGACCTCAGTCCTCCAACACAAACTTCACGTTTCAGAGAAATGATCGATTCAGACATGAATCGATTTTTGTGAATTTTACAGGAGTTCTTGTGTTTCCATGTGATTTGTCAAATACCTTCATCCATGAAGATGCAGCTGATGTGTGATGTTGCAGTTAAACGGTAAAATATGCAGTTTTTCCATCGATAGGCGAGCACAAAGTGACCTTGTGTGGTTTCTGCCACAGGCAGGGCGGAGGATCGCTGCAGCAGGGGGAGGAGCTGTAGTTGCTTCAGCTTTTCCTTGTCCAATTTGTGTTTCTCTTGTTTTGCCTCTGCAGACGAGGCTCTAACGTGTCTTTGGTGTTGGACATGTCGGCTCTTGGCTCGGTGGAGCCCCTCAACATCGCTGTGGTAACCCCCCGAGAGGCCGCAGCTAGGGAGTACCTGTTGTCAGCGAGACGGCCGCTGATGCGACAGCAGCTGTGTGACATCGTATCCAACGCGCACAAGCTGCACACTGAGTTTGCTGTAAGTCATGACTAAGACTCTGGTGGGGTCACCTGACCATGAAGGAGGAAGCCCCTCCCACAAACACAGAGAGCATGTTTTTAATAACAATGTCATCCATCCAAACTAATCATCTTAACATTCTCCGCTGGATTTCAATGACCTACAGGCGACAGCGAACAGGTTTATGTTGTTCCAGTCCCGGTTTCAGTTCAACCAGTCCTAGTTCCGGTTCTGTTATTCCTGCTTACAGTTCTAACAGTCCTGGTTCCAGTTCCACCAGTCCCGGTTTCAGTTCTAACAGTCCTGGTTCCAGTTCAACCAGTCCTAGTTCCAGTTCTGTTATTCCTGGTTTCAGTTCTACCTGTCCTGGTTTCAGTTCTACCTGTCCCGGTTCCAGTTCCACCAGTCCTACCTTCCAGTTCCACCAGTCCTAGTTCCAGTTCTGTTATTCCTGGTTTCAGTTCTAACAGTCCTGGTTCCAGTTCCACCAGTCCCGGTTTCAGTTCTAACAGTCCTGGTTCCAGTTCAACCAGTCCTAGTTCCAGTTCTGTTATTCCTGGTTTCAGTTCTACCTGTCCTGGTTCCAGTTCCACCAGTCCCGGTTCCAGTTCCACCTGTCCTGGTTCCAGTTCCACCAGTCCTACCTTCCAGTTCCACCAGTCCTACTTCCTAGTTCTACCTGTCCTGGTTCCAGTTCCACCAGTCCTGGTTTCAGTTCAACCAGTCCTAGTTCCAGTTCTGTTATTCCTGGTTTCAGTTCTAATAGTCCTGGTTCCAGTTCCACCAGTCCTGGTTTCAGTTCTAACAGTCCTGGTTCCAGTTCAACCAGTCCTAGTTCCAGTTCTGTTATTCCTGGTTTCAGTTCTAACAGTCCTGGTTCCAGTTCCACCAGTCCTACCCCCCCCCCCCCCCCTATTTACCCATTTTTGGATTAACTGTGGTTGGGTGGAGTTAGCTCCTATCAGTATGGCTTCATCGGCAGGTTGGGAAGGAAACAGATTCTAGCTGACTCTTCAGACACCTGAATGACATCACGCAGGTTCTGTCCTGTTCTTTTTGTACCATCTGTGATTGGTACAAAGGTGACTCATCAGTACAGTTTCATCAGTGGCTCTTCTGTCGACACACAACATCTGACCATGTGTCCGAAGTGGCTTTAAAAGAGAATCAAACTCGATCAAACTGGTGGCCTGAAGTTTTGAATCCACCTGTGGACTTACTCCAGTCCCGCTGATTTCACATGAAGATCAGAAAGTCCCCAGTTCAGACATGCTAAAAAGGTACCTGTCTTTGATGGTGCCTGGCATTCATTAGTTTGAGCTTTTATCTGCAGATAATCCGAAACTGGTGATGCTTTCCCAGTAAAACAATAAACGCAGGTCAGCAATGAACAGTAATGGTTCAATTAATGGAATAAGACTCGATCAATGAAAGGTGTCTGCAGCTGCAAGATTCATTGTTCTCCATGTGACCTGTATGAAGTTTTCTCCTGAGACAGAGGTGTCCTGTCCAACTAAAACCCACTTTTATGTCCCATTTCAGGAAATTCCAATGAATTTCATTGATCCCAAGGAGCTGGATGTTCCAAACCACAGCACCAAGAACAGATACAAGACCATCCTGCCCAGTGAGTACCTGCCGTTGCTAAGAAGCAGGGACACTTCCAAAACAGCCCTTGTTTCCTGCTCAAGCAGGAAGTTGTTTTATGATGTAGGAGGGGCCGAGTGTCAGAGGCCAACAACCCTGAGGACGGAGAACGTTACACCTCCCTCTTCACCAAAACACTCTCCAACAATGCTTTTCCTCAGAGCACAGCATGTTCTCACAGCCGTCCTGATTAGGACATTATGTAACACACACACACACACACACACACACACACACACACACACATATATATATACACACACACACACACACACACACAGTTAGTAGATTGCTGGTGTTTTGGAGGGGGCGGGGTCATCTATACAGCACTGTTCCTTCCTTTCGGCCAATCAAGAGAAAGGAATGCTCCTCTGGAACTGCTGTCAGTCAAGCTTCTTCCTGTCAGCTTCTGTTTTCTCTCCAAACCGTTTGTGGTGTCACTCAGAGCTGTTGTCGGTCCGGTCAGGTCCGGTCCGGTGCAGCCTGAGCTATGGTTCCTCTTTGATCAACTTGAAACTGGTTCTAGATGCAGTTCAGACCTTTTTCTACTGTGGAACCTTGTAATTTGTAATTTGTCCTTGTTATTTCCACACACACAGATCTACCACATCATCGCATCTCCTCCAATGAAGACCCTCCTACGGGAACTCTCCCAGTTCAGAAAGACTCAGAAGAAGGTGTTCTTCTTCAGAACCACAGTCTGAGTCTCTCCCGTCTCCTAGAAAAAGCATTGTAGTTGGTGTTTGTGAACGCTCGTCCTGTGCTGGCCGGCGTTTCCAAATGTTGACATATTTATGAACACTGCTAAAACCAGGATTCTTATCAGCTGGTTCCATAAACACCACCAGTGCTCATCTTCTTCTGCTCTCATGTAGCCAAGGTAACCCCACTCTTAAGCTGTGATGTAAGTGGCTCTTCATCCAGCCCAGCAAGGTTCTGCTGCAGGAGAAGAACCAGTTTCCCTGGATTTGAGCCCAAGTTGTCTTTGTGGTCCAAAAACTGATTCTAAGTTTGAGATCGGCTGCAGACCTGGGTCTCTGGGGGGTGCACATTGGTCCAAAACACAGTTGCAAAACCACACCAGTGTTTTGTCTCTGTGTCAGAGAAGATCTTGGTCCACATTAGAGACCATAAACCTATCACATGATGTTCACAGTGTTCACAGTAAAGCTGCCCTGACATGAGGGACGTTCATTCGGTCTCCCAGAGTTTGAGAAGGTACGTTTCTGACCCAGACGGCTGTATCGCAGCTCCAGATGCTCGTTCAAACAGTACAATCTCTCACTTTTAGAAGCTGGTACTTTAGGTGGTGTTGGTGTCAGCAAAACTGGTGCCACCTGTAGATCTGCAGTCTTGAGTAATCGCTACTGTGATGCCAACGCCACGCAGCCTAGTCCAACAGCACGTCCTGCTGCTTCTCCACCTGGAGGCCTGCAATGGGAAACTAGTTCTGCATACGTTATGCACATGTTTCTGGTATCAGAACAGGGCTGTAACTGATCAGAATCATTGATCTGAGGGGTGAAACCTGAAGTGATGTGGATGTTTGAACTGAATCCATGATCATTCCTGAGATATGTCCTTGTAGACACACCCGCAGCAACAGAATTAGTCACATTTTTGAGTCCCGTCTTTATTCACTCTGCTCTGATAAGATATTTAAGTACATTTCCTTTATTTTGATATTTTCACTTTGACAGACTGATTTACACACACATGCTGGCTGCAGAGAGGAACTCATTTTAGAACAGACATGTTGTTTAGAGGAGGAACCTCAGGTGATGCATCAAGAATGAGCTAAGACCAGACTTTGGCTGCAGAGCAGCTGATACCGAGGACGTCACCAAAACACACTCCGACAACACTCAACGTTCTCCAGTCCGGTTCAAAATAACGGTGAAAGTATCTGAAAACAGCAATGCAGTTTCACTTTACTGCAAATTTCCTAACCTCCTCTACTTGGTGTGTCGTAGATCCTCATTCCAGAGTGACGCTGAAGTTGAAGAGCAGCAACGACCTGCTGAGTTCCTACATCAATGCCAACTACATCCGGGTGGGTAGAAAAACACTTATTTTGTGGCAGTTTTATTTGGCCACAACTTCAATTGAATCAGAAATTTGCTTGTTTTTTCCCAAAATTTTGTGATTAAACAGAATTTATTAGGTTTCTTCTTCTGAATTCTAAAATTTAAAATACAAACTTTATTTATTTAGTAAATTTGAGCGACGGAATTTCTGAGTGTTGATTTTGAAATTTGTGAATTTTTTAAGTCTGACTTTTTTTATTGATTTTTTTTTTTTTGAGGAGGGGGTCCTGCCCTCTCTTCTTCCTTTCCTTCTTTTTGTACTCGGCAGGCATGAAGAGATTTTTACTACCTGGCTGGGGGTTAGCATATTAGCTGGGGTGAGCTTGTTATAATACAAGGAAATAACTGATCTTTATTGGCATCGTACTTTTAGTGCAAACCTGGCAGTGGCAATGATGGGCATAAATATTATAAAAGAAAACGCAAGCATAAAATAAATCAGGCAAACGATAAACACAGAACATTAGCTGGGTTAGCGTGTTAGCTCAAGTTGAACTTTGGACATTTTGTCTTTTATGTAGGCAAATTAATGTATCTAGATCATTGAAGCTCTTGAATTAACACGTTTAAATGCTGGAGGTTTATTGAAGATTATTACTGGACCATTTTTCCAGAATGTTCTGTTGTTTGAATGGCTGTTAAAGCAATCCAGTTTGTCCAGTAAAAAGTTAGAGACACTTTTTACAAATTGTTAGCCTGCAGAGCAGCTGGGAAAGCATCCGTCTGTCTCTACTGTCCGTTTGGGATGTTGCAGCATCTGTTTTTAGAGGTTTTGTCGCTATTCTTCAAAGGTTTTAAAGACTTAAAACCCGGTGTAGAACCAATTTTGTCACCTGTAGAGTTTTCTAAACTTAACAAAGTGGTGTAAACATTCTGCTTATGGTCATTTCCAGTCGTCTGGTATGTTAGCAGCCTTGTGTTTGTTCGTTGGGTTTCCTCATCAGTTGCAGTGAAAGTGTACCGAGCACAAACAATAGACTGACTTCCTGCCAGGAAACTCTGCTGAAGCTGTTCAGACCGACACAACAGAGAGCTGAGCTTTGGATTAACTCCGTCTCCTCCTGAACATGAACGCTTGAAACTAAATTTACTTTGCTCGCTTATGGGAGGCCAGGGCAGTCAACTAAAGTATGAGCACCATTACTGTCATGATCAAAACTGTCCTGCTGCCATTATACAAATGCAACAACACCAGACACTCCCAGGGCTCATGTCAGCTGCTGTGTGTCCTCCCTCAGGGTTACCGTGACGACAACAAGGCCTTCATCGCCACGCAGGGTCCCATGGTGAACACAGTGAATGACTTCTGGCAAATGGCCTGGCAGGAAGAGTCACCCGTCATCGTCATGATCACCAAACTGAAGGAGAAGAACGAGGTAACCTGAAGGATGATGGTGATGTTGGGATGAGAAGAAAAATGAAGATCAAACCCAGATTGTTACATTTACTGACATTGGTGTATATATATATATATATAAACTCTTTGGACTGTCACTCAGTGGTCATACCATCTGTCTGCAGAAGTGTGTTCTGTACTGGCCGGAGAAGAGAGGGATCTACGGGAAGGTGGAGGTGCTGGTTAGCAGCGTCAGAGAGTGTGAACACTACACCACCCGCAGCCTCACACTCAAGGTAGCAATGGAGTTACACACACACACATCCACACACACACACACACACCTGCGCTACACTCACCTGTATGTGTGTTCAGTGTGGGAATCAAACCCGCGTCCTGCAGCACTACTGGTACACATCGTGGCCTGACCATAAAACTCCTGACTCGGCGCTGCCGCTGCTGCAGCTGATGACCGACGTAGAGACAGACAGACGTGCCGCTGCCACAGAGGGGCCGGTCATCGTCCACTGCAGGTACTGACAGATGGACAGACGGGGTATCGGTCCATCACTAACGACACGTATAACCTGACTCCTTTACCCATGCTCCTTTACCTGCAGTGCTGGGATTGGCAGGACAGGATGTTTTATCGCCACGACAATTGGCTGCCGGCAGCTGCAGGTGGAGGGGGTCGTGGATGTTCTGAACATCACCTGCCAGCTTCGAGCCGACAGGTAAACCTGACAAACACAACTTCGTTTTCAGGAATGAGCCTCTTTCCTATCGTCCCCGGAGTTTCATACAACAAAAGGGCTGCTCGTTTACTTATTAAAGGGTTATTAGTACTTGTCTGACAGTTATTAATAACATAAGCAGTATATTAATATGAATAAATCCAAACAGAGAACCACCTGAATATGTGAAATTAATTAAACGTTGGGATCGGTTCGTAAACAGCCGTTCATATATGTGCTCCAGGGGTGGCGCTATATCACCAACAAATGTCACAAATATACGTAAAATACCAAGCAAGAAGCAACTTCTGTCGTTAACATGAATCAGACTTTATTTACACAAGTATTAAAGATGGTGCAGCATCAACACTCGGAATAGACTTTATATCTTTTTTTAAAAATTATCTTTAACTTGGTTTTCTTTAAGCCATAACAATAAAAAACTGAAGTTATACAAAACTTGGGTGTCAGTTAAGAGACCATTCAGCTTCTTCATGAATAGACCATTCTCTTCAGACTCTTCAGGCAGGTTTTAAAGTCAGTCTTCTAGGCAGACAGGTGGTTGAAGTTCTCCATATCATGTAGTTTGGCCACAGTCCCACCAATAGCTTTCTTTGATTCCTCTATAAGTATCCAACCTGGTGTCAGTCTGTGCTTTGAACATTTTCTTGTTACATTTTCCAGATCCAGCACTTTACATGACTTAGGAAGTTTATAAAATTGCATTAATTCCTTTCTTCACTTTATCCCAGTCGTCCCACTTCGTTCCACTTCTTCCCAGTCGTCCCACTTCGTTCCACTTCTTCCCAGTAGTCCCCTTTCGTTCCAGTTGTCCCACTTCGTCTCAGTCGTCCCACTTCATCCCACTTCGTCCCAGTTGTCCCACTTCGTCCCACCTCGTCCCACTTCATCCCACTTCGTCCCAGTTGTCCCACTTCGTCCCACTTCATCCCAGTCGTCCCACCTCGTCCCACTTCATCCCACTTCGTCCCAGTCGTCCCACTTTGTCCCACTTCATCCCAGTCGTCCCACCTCGTCCCACTTCATCCCAGTCGTCCCACTTTGTCCCACTTCTTCCCAGTAGTCCCCCTTCATTCCAGTCGTCCCACTTCATCCCACTTTTTCCCAGTCGTCCCACTTCTTCCCACCAGAACAAGTCCACTACCGAGCTGCTCAGGCTCAGAAAACTGCCACAACACAGACACCAGACTGCACCACCACTGTCTCATCTCTCTCTTTCTTTCTCTTTCTATTTCTAGTCTGTCACATACCACACCCGGTGATTTTAGCCCTCTCTGGCTGAATTTAGTTACTTATTTATTTATTTTACTTTTTCTTTTTCTTCGTCTTACCTAGGGATCAATTAAAAAAATAGTTAGACTGTCATTAGGGCCGGTGAAGGGTACACATCTGCACACATCTGCACACACTTGCACACACAAAAAAAACCCTTGATTAAAGATTAAAATGCATATATATACATATATATATGTGTATATATATATATATGTGTATATATATATATATATATATATATATATACATATATATATATATATATATATATATATATCCTTCTATATATATCTCTCTATATCTATCTCTCTATCTTCTCTCTCTCTCTCATATCTCTCTCTCTCCTATGTGTCTCTCTCTCTCTCTGTCTCTGTGTCTTCTCTCTATTCTGTCTCTGTGTCTCTCCTCTGTGTATCTCTCTTCTACCTGCCGCGTTGCTACAGGCTAGGAACGCTAGCCTATAGGCGTTCACGCGTGTTTGAATCTGACATTTAGTTCCTCTGTATCAGTACCCTTGTTGTCTGTTTTCCTGTGCAGAGGCGGTATGATCCAAACAGGTGAGCAGTACGAGTTCGTCCATCACGCCCTGAGCCTGTACGAAGCTCGCCTCTCTGCAGAAACTGGCCAGTGAGCTGTCACCCCCGCAAGAGGCTTTGGTTTGACCTGGACATGCTCAAACAGCGTCCTCGGCAGGTATGATCTGAGCCTCTGGACATCCTGGACCAGGTCTTGTGTTCTGATGGACAACCGATTTAACTGTTGTGGGTGGAGCAAGCTGGAGGCGGCAGGAAAGGTAAACTTCTGGAAGTTGGGTGTGCCCTTTCTTCTTGTTCGCCTCTTCTCCATGTGTTGTTGGTGACGGATGGAGCTCGACGGACCACTTCTCTTCTGCTCTCCAGCCCACTGTTGGACTGTGTCTTCACCACTCTTTTTTGTCACAGAAACATAGAAGTAGTTTGACTGGAATCGGTGGGACATTTGTCAATTCTAGCGTGTTTCTGTGTCTTATAGTAAATGTAAATGTTTTGTAAAGTGATGTTCTTGGACGTCCGGTGAAACAATGCCTGTTCCCTGTCGGTGACCTCTGAGGTCTCTTCGCCATCTCTGACATCTCAGATGTTCAAACCTGACATACTGAGGACGTACGGATTTCACTTGACAGACTGGTCGGCGAGCACTGCGCTCCTAAACGAGGTTCCACGGTCAACAGGTGAGAGGCTGCTCCAGCTTCAGTGGATTAGTGTTGTAGTCTGCTTTTTAATGTTTATAGTTGCTGTGACCAGCACGCCACGCTGATGTAGTATTTGGTTTATAAAACTATAGTCCATTATTCTGCTGCTATATAAGATGGCAAAATAATTACTTTAGTTCCAATCAACAGCCTTGATGAATGCCAAGTCTTAAGAGCGGTGGAAGCAGTAGTTTTTAATGCTGAAGAGGGTTAGCATCTTACTTTTGTTGGAATGACGAAGTATTTAAAAGGTTCAAGTTGAGGACCAAAAAAAGCTCCTCCTTCAAACCTCCAAAGCTCATCTCATATCTGCCATTAGACCACCGGTCCAAAATTACAAACTTTTTAGTAAACAGAAAGCTGCTTTTTTTAAATTAAAAATAAAAAGGTTTTGGGGCACTATGTGGTCTCATGGAGGCATATAGATCTGTGTTGACCAAAACCCTCCCATGATTCTGGATTCATGACCCTAGTCTGGTGCAAAGCTGACACAGGAAATTTCATATGCAGCCCCCATGTGGTTGGTGGGGGTGTTACTACATATAGTAGCTTTAATCTTTGAATTAAAAACAGTCATTCAGTTTTAATCGTGCACGTGTCACTTTAAAAAGTTGCTAGTTTTTTCTCCGTAATTAAAATGATCACAGAGGAAATCAGATTTTGAGAAAGGTTAACTCTGCAGAGGGAATATTAAAAACCCAAGTTATCCCTGACATGAAATGCAGCTTAATTTCAGAATTGACTCATTATGGCAGTCAGCACATTCTCTCCAGCGCCGACTCTTCCGCTCTGTGAAGTTCAGCTTTACACCAAAAATATGAAATAACTTGTCCAAACTTGTAAAGTCGTCTTTTAAATATGCTGGTGTAAATTATGTTATCGGTTGTTGATGAATTAAAGTAAAAATAACTTTATTTTTGTACTGTTTTTACATATTGTCATTGTTCTTAATCCACTGATGGTTGAGAAAGTTGTTTAACTGGCCCATCTAACTGGAATTGGATGGTGTTCATGACCGATTATTGTTTAGGGTTGTTGTTGGAGAGAAAAGGAGGTGATCCCTCAACACCTGTCTCAGTTTAAGCCCAACAGTGTTATTTTTCAAGTGTGGGAGCTCATCTCTGCTAACATGGCCACCCTCATCCATTCACTAAATGTACATTTTCTCTGAAAATGTTCCACGCTCCATCCCAGTGGGCAGGCTTTATGTGATGACTCATACAGGAGTGTCTAAGATCCACAATTCAGAACAACCAAAATGGCAGTACAACTGACCTATTGATAGGCCCTGCCCATCAACACAGGTGAGTCAATGGCTGTTGATCAGTTTGTATCAGTTTCACAGGGACCAGGACACTTTCAGCTCCACAGAAAAACATGGAAATATCCAGAACTCTCATCTGTTTTATGGAGTTTATGTAATCAATGTCCATTAAATTCTTGTATCTGGGGTACTTATACTACGGATTCCAGGTATCAGAGAGGATGTGGTTTATTGTAGGGGGGGTGGTAGCCTAGTGGTAACAGAGGTGGGGTGGGATCAAGTTCCCGGGTTTGCAACCAAGGTGAACCACTATGGGCCCCTGTGCAAGGCCCTTCACCTTCCAGCTGCTCCCTGGGTGCCAGAAAAATGGGCTTTATGTGAGCAGCTCCTTGTGCAACTAGTGATGGGTTAAAAGCAGAGGACTATATTCAGTGTTTCATGAATATGTATATGTATTCATGTATATTGACAAATACAGATTATTATTATTATGTATTCCATTTCCTAAAACCAAACTAAACAAAGTTCAATGTGTGTTTTGTGTTAAACCGCCAATTTTTTTCACAGCAATTACCTACTTTCTCAATATTTTGACTGAGTTTAAAATTTCAAGGATCAGGGTTGTAGTCAAGCACAACTTTAAATCTTAGCTCATCTAAACCTGTGATGCTGACAGCTTACATTTGTCCTGATTGAATCGGCCCTTAGTCCAGATGTTGTTTTGGTAGCAACGTCTGCGTTCCAGCCGACCTCCAGTGAGTGTAACAATGCTGGTAGCCGAATGGCTGAGGCTAGCTGATGACCACTTAGACTTCCCAACGAAAACAACATCTGCAACGAGGACAGCGCTCTGCCAGAGCTACCGCACCCATCCATCACTGGCAGAGCTGGCTGGCGCAGGCAGAGTAACTCATGACAGCTTGTCGTCAACACCGTCGGAAGCTAACCCTAACGGTCCCTCACATTTTTCAAAATAAGGTACTGGATTCAGACCCTAGAGATCGGCAGAGAAACCCCAGGTCTAGATCCAGACCCTAGTGGTTGGTAGAGGACCTGCGGGTCTGGATCTGGACCCTAGAGGTTGGTAGAGGACCCGCGGCTCTATCGGGTCCTGGTTTTATTAATGTGCTACTAACCAAGCTGAATCTTGTTATGGTCCAGAACTACAGTAGTGCTGCAACTGCTTATCTAATCAATATGTTTATATACTGTTACCTGTAATCTGTGCAATAAACATGTTGACATCTTGTTTTCTGATTAGCTTTTTTCATTCCTGGTTCATGCCTCAAAGATTCCTAGACAGTTTTAAACGTTGAAAGTTTGAAACAAACGTTTTCTTGGAAACAAGCTCTGAGGACAAGAGAAGGGAGCAGGAAGGAAGGAAAGACGCAATGAGGTGTGGACCTCAGAGCGAGTCTGCTGCGTCCTTTTACAGCCGCCAACACTTTTGAGTCACAAGTTACTAACTGATGCAGTCATAAAGTAATTAGAAAACCTCTTTAATCCTCAGATCAGTGACGGTGATCAGATCATCAGATCAGTGACGGTGATCAGATCATCAGATCAGTGACGGTGATCAGATCATCAGATCAGTGACGGTGATCAGTTCTTTTTTTTTTTTTTTTTTTTTTAACCCTTGTTTGCATATATATTTATGGTTGATACCATGTTGGTATAACCGGAGTTGTATATATGCATTTTAATCTGGTAACCAAGGGTGTTTTGTGTGTGTGGGTGAGTGTGTGCAAGTGTGCTGCCTTCACCAGCCCTCATAACAGTCAAACTATATTTTTATTGATCCCTGGAGAAATCAAACAAGATAAGAGTAAAGGGAGAATCGAAGAGAGGGGTATAAATGTTCTGCAGAGGAGGGCTATAGTCACCGGGTGTGGAAAGTGGAGAGAAAGAGAGCAAAAGAGAGAGACAAGACAGTGATGGTGCAGTTTGGTGTCTGTGTTGTAATATTTGTAAAGAAGTTTATAATGTGTTGTTTAAGAGTAAAAGGTGGACACAAGACAATCAAGCGTTATAAGCAAAAAAAAAAAAAAAAGAAAATAGAGGAAAAAGGAGGAGGAGTTTCTTATTTACAATCACATTTCTGATCGTTTGAGCGTTGGGGGGGGTGCTGGAGGCAGTATTGAGTAGTCATATATAATACCTACATACATACATACACATACATATGTGGACATGTATGCTGTTATCTAGTACATATTCTTTATACATTGTAAACAGAGCAACTCAATTTGTACCTCAATGCACAATGCACACACACACACACACACCCGTACACACACACCCAGCAAAGATCAGTGTGTTGACCTCGAAGCATTATGTATGTAAGATACATGTGCATCAGTAAGTAGTTATTCATACATATTAATATACTCTGATACAATCATGTGCACCTGTGCTTTTTAGTTTCATGTGCATATACATATATCCTGTATTTGTCCATATATATATATACCCATACATCAATAAATACACATACATACTCACATATACACATCCGCACGTGTACACACACACACACACACACCTCCACATGTGTACTCCCATGCACACACACACACACCTCCACATGTGTTTGCACACACTCACACACGCGTCCACATGTGTACGTACACACACACGCACACACACTCACGCACACACACACACACACAAGTGCACAGACACATATACCCACACACACACGTGTACTCTCACGCACACACACACACACACGTGTACATGCACACGCACACCCCCACACACACACATACCCACACACGTGTACGCACACCCCTACCCCCCCCCCCCCACACACACACACACACGTGTGCACGCCCCCCCCCCCCCCCACACACACACACACACACACCCACATACACACACACTCGTGTAAACGCACACACACGTACACACACACACACACACATGTACATGCACACCGACAACATGGAAACCCATATATATATATGGTAATACCTACATACTCATAATTCTTTGTGCACATAAATACATACATATACAAAAATATGATAATAATCACAATAAAAATGACAACAAATCATTTACATACCTCCTTCCTTTGAATAGTTATTTTTAACTTTACTAAAATAGTTATTCTTACAAAGCCCTTGTTGGTTCCCATCGTCACCGGTCATCGCCCCCCTGCCCTCCCGCCCCCAGGCCAACCCATGCCCCCCCCCAAGAGGCGGCTGCAGCCAACCCAACCAGCAGAGCAGAGGAGAAGGTGGCCACCGGCCCCACCTCCCCTTCCATGTCAAATCACCTCCGCAAGGAGCCTGACAAGTCCAGGAAGACAAGGGCGCGGGGCGCCCCCGGATCCCCAGGCAACCCAACACGGCGCGTCCCCGCCAAGCAAGAACGGTGCCGTCACGGTCCGCCAGCGTCGGCGCACCGCCACATGTCCGGCCGCCACAGCGGTGACACCAGACTCCCAGGGCCGAACAGCACTGGGCCGGCAGAGGGGGGGGGGGGGCAGGCGGTGAGAGGGGAGGGAGGCGGTGAGAGGAAACACGGGCAGAGCGAGCAGCCCCGGGGACCGAGGCAGCCACCACCCGCAGTCGCCAACTTACAGAGCCAAGCCGGAGGGACAGGAACAGGGGGCAAGGGGGGGGGGGGGTGGCTGACCACCGGCCACCTGGCCGGTGGTCAGCCACCGCACTACTTCCAACCAGGGGGCCCCTCCCAGTAGTCGGCCCTGGTACCAGGCGTCGCAGCCAAGGAGCAGCCCCGGCCCCCCCGAGACCCAGGCACCCCCCCTGCAGGACAAGACCCAGGCAGTAGGAGCGCGGGCCGGATCCCCAGGCACCCAGTGATCTGCAGGGGCCGTCCAGCACATGCTCCCCTGTTAGTCCCTCATGTTACCCCCCTCCCCCCACCTGGCCCATTGATCTCTCAATTTTTTATATATTTTTTATTTATTTATTTATTTTTTTATTGTTACATATATCCATACATATATATACACACATACATATATATATACATATATACACACTTTTTTTTTTTTTTTTTTTTTTTTTTTTTTTTCTCCCCCTCCCTCCGTTCCTTTGTTAATGTATTTGGGTGCATTAAAAAGAGCAGCTGGTACATGCATGGTGAGCACTCCCTACATATACCAGTGCTCTCTATTGTGTATATATATAATAACCTATATATGGTCATGGTGCATTAAAAACAATAAGAAACTGGCATTTGCAGGGTGGATGTCCCCTGCAGGCCCCAGCTCTTCTTGTCATGTTTGTCTCTTTGGGTTTTTTTTTTTTTTTAATAATAATTACTTTGATTATTATTTATTTTTTTATTTTTTTATTTTTTTTAAATACGTGTATATACATATATACATACCTGCACATACACATACGTACATACATATAGATCCTTTTTTTTTTTTTTTGATAAATATACAAATATGAGAGAGGGGGTGGTGGGGAGGCGGGCAACCAGGACCAGGGGCGCATCACTTGCGAGCCCCACACAGTCACAGGAGCCAGGCCGCCAGCCACGCCCCACCTGATCAGTTCATCAGATCAGTGACAGTGATCAGTTCATCAGATCAGTGATGGTGATCAGTTAATCAGTAACGCTGATCAGTTCATCAGATCAGTGTCAGTGATCACTTTATCAGATCAGTGACAGTGATCACTCTATCAGATCAGTGACGTGATCAGTTCATCAGTGACGTGATCAGTTCATCAGTGACAGTGACCACTTCATCAGATCAGTGACGGTGACCACTTCATCAGATCAGTGACGTGATCAGTTCATCAGTGACAGTGATCAGTTCATCAGATCAGTGACGGTGATCAGTTCATCAGTGACAGTGACCACTTCATCAGATCAGTGACGGTGACCACTTCATCAGATCAGTGACGGTGATCAGTTCATCAGTGACAGTGACCACTTCATCAGATCAGTGACAGTGACCACTTCATCAGATCAGTGACGGTGATCAGTTCAGCAGTGACGGTGATCAGTTCATCAGATCAGTGACGGTGATCAGTTTATCATATCAGTGACGTGATCAGTTTATCAGATCAGTGACGTGATCAGTTCATCAGTGACAGTGATCAGTTCATCAGTGACGGTGATCAGTTCATCAGATCAGTGACGGTGATCACTTTATCAGATCAGTGACGGTGATCAGTCCATCAGATCAGTGACAGTGATCAGTTTATCAGATCAGTGACAGTGATCAGTTCATCAGTGACGGTGATCAGTCCATCAGATCAGTGACGGTGATCACTTTATCAGATCAGTGACGGTGATCACTTTATCAGATCAGTGATGTGATCAGTTCATCAGATCAGTGACCGTGATCAGTCCATCAGATCAGTGACAGTGATCACTTTATCAGATCAGTGACGGTGATCACTTTATCAGATCAGTGATGTGATCAGTTCATCAGATCAGTGACGGTGATCAGTTCATCAGATCAGTGACGGTGATCACTTTATCAGATCAGTGATGTGATCAGTTCATCAGATCAGTGACGGTGATCAGTTCATCAGATCAGTGACTGTGATCACTTTATCAGATCAGTGATGTGATCAGTTCATCAGATCAGTGATGTGATCAGTTCATCAGATCAGTGATGTGATCAGTTCATCAGATCAGTGACGGTGATAGGTTCATCAGATCAGTGACTGTGATCACTTTATCAGATCAGTGACATTGATCAGTTTATCAGATCAGTGACGGTGATCAGTTCATCAGATCAGTGACGGTGATCAGTTCATCAGATCAGTGACGGTGATCACTTTATCAGATCAGTGACATTGATCAGTTTATCAGATCAGTGATGTGATCAGTTCATCAGATCAGTTCACTGTCACTAACTTTAGGTTAGTATCAGTTACAGCATCATCATCATAGGAATGAAGATAAACTCTTGAGATCAAAGACGCTGCGACTCAGCGTCAGATGGAGGTTTTCAGACTCTCCTGTCGCTGCAGGAGTATTTATAGACCGGGTGGTCTGCTCGCTGCGCCTGGCTTTGCGGCGACTCATTGAGCTGCGGGTTGGTTGCAGGAAGTCAGTTAGTCCAGACCTGGAGTTTGCAGACAGATGGGCAGGAAGTGACACGCAGCTGGTGAGGCGGGGTCTAGAGAAAGAGGGGAAAGACGGTCGGAGGTCGCAGAGGTTCGAGTCTAGGATAGACGTGAGCCACAGATGAGACGACAGGCGAAACACAGTCGCCTCTCTAGAAAACATGATTATTATTTCTCCTTAAACAGGATTAATTCTTGGTTTACTCTGTATTAAAAAGAAGAGTTTCTTTGTCCAGCTTTAGCTGTCTATGTAGTCTTCTTAGAAGACCGGAGCTGAAACGTGACTCTGAACCAACATCTTCTACCTCAGACTCCAGGATTATGGTGGAGCGAGCTCCACCTGAGGAACCCAAGGAACCCAAGGACCAAAATGCTGAAATGTAAAGTTGCTGGTGTGTTGTGGTTCTCCTGGCTGCTGCTGCAGGTCAGTCCCATCATCCTCCTTCCATTTCTTTAGAAACGCAGTTTTCTTCTGTTCTGAGACCTTCTCAGAAACATTTCATGCAATATTCAAATAGGACATTTGCAGACTCAGAAGAGAAACAGAATCAGTTTCATACATGTAGAAAAGTTTCCATTTTCTATCTTCAAACTGTCAAACATCTATATCTGAGAGGATTTTTTCACATCATCAAACATGGTTACTTTCTGTAGAGGGTTAAAAATAAATGAGTGGAACATCAAATAAGCGTGTTTGCACTTTTACAATCAAAGAAAAACCCTTGTTGGTGTTCAACAGTTTCATGTTTTCTTACCACAGAAGAAGAAACGCTTCTGCGTTTACGCCGCACAGATAATATCAAACATCGCTCTGATGAAAAGTTATTCTTTCAAAACAAAAGTTAAAATAGAAGCAACTTTACTTTAACTTTTATTTCTAGATCAATTTTCAGTTTGTTTTCATATTTAAAAATAAAAGTTAGTTAATTTACTGAGTTTACTTAAATCAGAAGACGCTGAGACCCTGATGCTCAGGAGATGAAGAGCAGAATCAACAAAGAGGGGAGCAACATCTGCTGCCTTCAAGATCCTTCAAGACGGCATCTGTTCCTGGAGAATTCCAGTAACCTTCAGGAAGGCCCTTTTAACGATGACAGTCCTACTGAAAGAACGAGGCGGAATAAATCCTAAACTCTTCATCACTGAGATGATCAGTGCCAGAAGGACTTTCACATGCTGAGAGAAGGAACAGAAACTCTAAAACAACCCCATAAAACACTTAAAAACATTTCCAGGCCAAACTAGTGTAAAGGGATTTCAGGTCTGACATGTATACATGGATCTTCTTCTGAGTGGCCTCTCTCTTTTCTCACTTCCCAGATTAAGTACGTACGCTTCAACAACTGTACACACACACACACACACACACACACACACACACACACACACACACACACACACACACACACACACACACATGGCGGTTACAAAGCCAGCTGTGTGCTCAGATGTTGCTGAAGTCTGCAGCTGCTGTCACATCTGCAGCTTCTGGAAGGTGAAATATTCTGTCTGACCTGCTTCAGTTCTCTAAGACGGAGAGGATGCGTTGAGGCAACCGCGCTGATCCGGTCTCCGGCGCTGTGAAACCGGTTCCCTTTACTCATCAGGCAGACCGACTCACTTCACGTTAAATCCTCTCCTAAAACATACTTTTTTACTTCGGCTTTTAAATCAGATGGCGATCATAGTGCAGTGTTTTATCTTGTTTCATTTTTGTTTTATGCTTTTAGGCTTTTTATGTTTTCATTTGTTTTAAATTTTCCATCCATTATCTATTCCCGCTTAAGCCGTCTCCGGGTCACGGGGGTCTGTCGGAGCCTATCCCGACACATAGTAGGCGAAAGGCAGGGGTCCACCTGGACAGGTCGCCAGTCTGTCGCAGGGCCACATAGAAAGACAGACAAACATACACACTACAGCCCTTGGGGCTCAAGGTTCAGAGACAGACATAAAATAAAAAATAAAGACAAAAAAAGCCACAGCAATGAAAATACATGTACAATAAAACAATATATACAAGACACAGCCAATATTTACAGTGATGAAGATATCGCTGGTCTCCACACATTATCTATCCTTCCATCCTTCCATTCTTCCATCCATCCGTCCGTCTGTCTGTCTGTCTGTCTGTCTGTCTGTCTGTCTGTCTGTCTGTCTGTCTGTCTGTCTGTCTGTCTGTCTGTCTGTCTGTCTGTCTGTCTGTCTGTCTGTCTGTCTGTCTGTCTGTCTGTCTGTCTATCTATCTATCTATCTATCTATCTATCTATCTATCTATCTATCCATCCGTCCTTCCGTTCTTCCATCCGTCTGTCTGTCTGTCTGTCTGTCTGTCTGTCTGTCTGTCTATCTATCTATCTATCCATCCTTTCATCCATCCATCCATCCTTTCATCCATCCATCCATCCATCCATCCATCCATCCTTTCATCCATCCATCCTTCATCCATCCATCCATCCTTTCATCCATCCTTTCATCCATCCTTTCATCCATCCATCCTTTCATCCATCCATCCATCCTTTCATCCATCCATCCTTCCTTCCTTCCATCCATCCATCCATCCTTCCTTCCTTCCTTCCTTCCTTCCATCCATCCATCCATCCATCCATCCATCCATCCATCCATCCATCCATCCATCCATCCATCCATCCATCCATCCATCCATCCATCCTTCCTTTCATCCATGTAAACCTCCTTTTTCTTTTTTTGGGTTAACACTGAAAATTTATTTTTTTCATTTGAAGTGTTTATAATACAAATAAAAAATGTATATTGTCTCTACTAGCTTGTAAATAATGATTTTATAATGTGTGAATAGATTGGGTGACCTTTTTATTGTATTTTTCTGGTCATGTGGTGGTGCAGAGGTGTCAGAAATCCATGCATAACATGTGAAACATTTTGCATTAAAGGGTTAACTATCTTGATGAAAACGAGGATTATTTTTAATGTATTTGTCTTTGGCAGTTTTAAGCGCCAGTTTTAGACCAACTATTTGTTCCTGCTAGTTTAGTGAGTCATTAACTTTACTAGTCTTGGTTGAAGGTGGTGGGTTGTATTTGATCACCTGTTGTCATCTTGTTTCTGTTGAACATCCATTTTCTGAGTCCTCCTGCTTGTTGGAGGTACATTCATTCTTGTGTGGCCTTCGAGATGACTGAAAATGACAAAAGTAGTCAAATTAAAAAAAATCTGGATGTTTTCTACAAAGTTGAAGGTGGGTAAACGGACCATCGGACTGAAATCAATGTTTGTGTTGTGTCTGCCCATCAGGATGTGAGCGGCTCCACCCATACCCTGGACCATGTGGTCCCCATCCCTTGTAGCATCTCTGTATCTGAACCAGAACCTGGGCTGGACTCAGTTTTACTAACCGTGAGTACACCTGGACAGAACTGCTCCTTCAACGTGACATTTCCAGATGCCAGAGGAGACGGAGTTGAATGTAGAAGACGAGGATGGAAGCGAGAAGAGGAGGAGAGGAGAAGAGCAAATGGCCAGCTCCATGTTGGAGAGCGCTTCACCTGTCTGCTGGATCTGCTGGAACCTGGAACCACATACCAGCTGCAGGTTCAGTCGCAGAGAGATGGGGAGGCTGCTAATGTCACCGTGCACACCAGTAAGTCCTCATCTCCACCCATCCACATCCAGCATGCTAAACCTCACCTGCAGGTCCTCAACTGACCACTAGGGTCTGGCTCCAGACCTGTTGGTCAGACCTTAGTGGTCAGTAGAGGACCTGCAGTCAAACTTTGTTTCTGGTTCCCTTTAGACTACTGTAGACCGCGCCGGGCCGAGGCGGGGCGGGGCGAGCCGCGGATGTCTGTTCTGGCTCTCACATCTGATTGATTTCGGCTCTTCTTCGGATGTCGTTTTAGCAGCGACATCTGGGACGAGGACAGATTTAATCTGAGTGGGTGTAAGCTAATGTCAGATAGCGTGCGCTAAGCTAAAATAGAGGTGGGCGTGTCTAGCCAGACAGGCAGCCTGGTTAGGCGGAGTCACCTCCTCCAGGATGGCATCATGTAAAGGTGTAAAGAACACTCCCACCTTAACACGTCAATGACACACAGAAGGCCAGTCCTGCTTTCTCTATAAAGTCAGAAACCAAGTCTGTGTTGTGTAATTAAATTGAGAAAATATAGATTTTCTCTGTCTTTTAGGGCTTTGTGCAGATGAACCTTTTCTGGGTGATTAAAAGGTTTTGCAAGAACCAACGTTGAGCGCAGTAAAGATGTGTAACTGAGCTGAAACGTGGTCTCAGTTTGGGGAGAACTCGCATTTCTAATTTTTCTTTGCAGAATCACAAATGGCCACTAGGTGGAAACCCAGGAGGTTACAGTTCACTCACACTCAGACAAAGACGGCTCTTAAATGACTACAGACACTTTAGGTCTGGTCGGATCGTTTATTTTCAGTTACTTGGCAGTAAACTTCCACAGAGCGACGTCACGTTGTAGCTCGGCTTCTGCTCAGGTTCTGCTTCCATCTTGTTGGAGTTGTTTGAAGCCTGAAGAGTTGACGCCCCCGCCGAGTCTTTGTGTGTGAATGTCATGAGCTTCCCTCTGCTGCTCCGTGATTAGCGACAGGAACTCCACCCTGCAGAGCGACGCCGATAGAGCTGGCTGAGCTCGTCTAACGGTGGGCCGCCAAGTGTCCATGGTGGCGGCTGTCCAGAACAGAAGTTGGACTTGGTGTGTTTCCAGAGCGGGCGGAGTGCCGCTGCAGCCATTTCCTGGCTCCATTGTTTCTTTGTTCTGTGGGAAAGGGTGTGTGTGTGTGTGTGTGTGTGTGTGTGTGTGTCCTGTTGAAAACGGGGCGTTGCTGCCAGGTCAGCCCAGGCGGTAACCTTCTGAGATGGTTTCTTCTCACCAGCTGCTCCAGAGTCTGACCTTTTTGGAGCTCAAGTGTGTGTTTTCCGCGTTGCAAACTCTTGGAACAGCAATCAGAGCCCTTAAGCAAAGTTAAATGGACATCACCTGAACACACAGATGATATACGGCAGCGCTGCTGTATATCTGCCTGTCTGTCTGTCTGCCCGTGTACCGATCTGTCTGTCTGGCTACCCGTCTGCACGTCTACCCATCTGTCTGTCTGTCTGGCTACCCGTCTGCACGTCTACCCATCCGTCTGTCTGCCCGTGTACAGATCTGTCTGTCTGGCTACCTGTCTGCACGTCTACCCATCTGTCTGTCTGTCTGGCTACCCGTCTGCACGTCTACCCATCCGTCTGTCTGTCTGGCTACCCGTCTGCACGTCTACCCATCCGTCTGTCTGCCCGTGTACCGATCTGTCTGTCTGGCTACCCGTCTGCACGTCTACCCATCTGTCTGTCTGTCTGGCTACCCGTCTGCACGTCTACCCATCCGTCTGTCTGTCTGGCTACCCGTCTGCACGTCTACCCATCCGTCTGTCTGCCCGTGTACCGATCTGTCTGTCTGGCTACCCGTCTACCCATCTGTCTGTCTGTCTGGCTACCCGTCTGCACGTCTACCCATCCGTCTGTCCGTGTACCTGTCTGTCTGTCCCTCCATAATATCTGAATCAATAAAACTGAGGAGTTTAGTTTATAAAGTCGAATTCTGCAAATACACTAGTTGTGTTTTTTTACCCAGCCCCCACGCTCGCCAGTTTTCTTGAAGTGGAGCATGTCAACCAGGATCACCAGGACTTTCTTAAAAGCTTTGAGCTCCAAAACACTGGACTTTTCCAAACACGTTCTTACCCACAACCGCCTAAGAGTTGGAAACGTCTGGCTCAGGCTCCACCCACCTTCAGATTCAAAAGGGTTTTGAATTGGAGGTTGATTTAAGTCCCACCTCTCAGTGGAGGAGGATTTTTCAGCACTTTAAAGTAAATAATAGATTGTAAAATAAGATTAAATCTATGTCCAAAATTGAGTTTTGCAAGAATGTTTGAAACATTGAAATATTTGGTTTAAATTTGGACAGTGTTGTAACTTCTAGTTTGCCGTGTTGTCACTCTGAAGGCATAACTCTTGGATTTATTGATGAGTAAAACCAGGAGCTGAGGAGCTTGTTGGTAGGTTGAAGTTGCCTCTGTTTCTGGCTGGATGTTTATCTGGGCGCCTTCATCCACATTTCTTCTGGAAACATGTTACATGCACTTGGATGCTCACGGCTTCATATCGACTGATTCAGACCATCAGGATTTCTTGATGTGGTTGTCATTGGCCGGTAGTCTGAACTGGACTGCAGGTTCAGGATGGTTCCAAGCTTTTTTCCTACAAAGACCACCAGAGTTGTCTCCTAAACTGAATTGTGAACTGTGGTGAAGCGGGAACTGGGAGGGGTTTCAGCAGGAAGACCATCTGTCTATCTGTGGCCTCGTCATCAAAGCCCCGTCCTGGTTGGGGTCCAGGGTGACGCCACCGGTTGGTGTTCTCCCACAATGACTCCCGCTGTGGTGTCACTGGTGTGTTGCTCCGTTCCTCTACTGAGGTCTATAACATCGTTACAGATTCACTGCAATGTTTTAGAAACATGTAAAAGTTTTGATCTTTGATTTGAAAAAAATAAAACAGTCCTGCAGAAGTTGGACTTCTATGACTACTGTGGACGTTTGGTGTCCATAGTTAGATTCCACATCCTTGGCAGAATTTTTTTTTTCTTCTTATTCAGGGATCAATAAAAACATAAATAGACTGTCATGAGGGCTGGTGAAGGGTACACACGTAAAAAACAAACAAAAAAAAAAAACAACGCTCGATTACAGATAAAAATGCATCAACCATTAATATATGTGCAAACGAGGCCTTAAAAAAAAAAAAAAAAAAAAAAAAAGCAGCCTTGAAGTGTAAAACTAAATCACAAACAAACCTGACCGCAAAGTAACAAAACTAACTCAAACAGCCGAGCTACTAAGATGAAACAAAGAGGAAACTTCGCGGCTGATCAGCCCACAGTTGAGGCCCTCCCCCCCGGCGGTCCGTGCTGTCTCCAGCTGTGCTTCGATCCATTTCTTGTCTCAGAGCTTCGTCCTCTTCATCCAGCAGCTGCAGCTTCAGGGGACACAGAGGACACACAGTCTGTTGTCCTGAAACTTAAATCCTTCATTTAAAGAAAGACAGGAAACTAAAACGGATCATATGCAACATAAAACTGATGCAGCTGTAGGACTGGGTGTCACCACCTCACACAGGGATGATGGGGCCTGCTGGGATTGTCCAGATGATTGTGGGGTTTTTTTTCCTCAGGGTTTAAAATGTTCTGTTGTCTGTTGGAGGTTGTACTTTTTTCTAACGTAAAGAGCCACAAGGATCAGATGATTTCTCAGGAGGAGGTCCTGGGTGTGACTGTAGTTGATGTGGAGGAGTTCTCAGCTGCTGTCTGTGGTGTTGATCAGGACCTTCAGCCGTGGTGAGCCTGGCCGTCACCTCCAGGACCTGCAGCAGCCTGGGTGTTTCCTGGCAGGCCGGCGCCGGCAGGACGCAACGCTTCAGGCTGCAGTTGTGGGAGAGAGCGCCGAGGTTGGATCGGTCCGGTACGTCTGCTCAGCCCAAACAGCTGTGATCACCATTTACTTTCCTTGGAAGGAATTTGAAACGTAAAAAGCCTCACGTCCAATCAATGAGCTGCTGTGGAGTGACCGTTTCCTCTTCTTGTGGGCTGCAGGTCTGCTGAAGAACGAGACGTTAGGAAGTACGACAACGCAGCACACGCTGGTCGGCCTGACGCCGGGGCGACTCTATAATGTTACCGTGGTGACGGAGGCCGGTGAGCTGCAGAGCAGTAGGACCATTGAGGCTCACACAGGTAGGGATGCAGATCAGGAGGGAACGGTTTTGGTGTCCATAGTTAGATTACACATCCTTAAGAACCAACATGAGAACTGTCGCAAGAAACATCACAAGAACCTACATAAGAAACATCATGAGAACTCACACATAAGAACCATCACAGGAACCTACACGACAACTGTTCCCATGAGGTAAATTATTTCCAGCCATCATCTGTTTCCACTTATCCCTGTTCAGGGTCTCAGGGATCTGCTGGAACCTACGTGCTCTGTTCAGGTGAAAGACAGGACATCACCTAGACAGGTGACCAGTTCATCTCTGGACCACACACCGATAAACCACACACTTTCTTGCAGGTGCTCTGCTTTAAAACTACCAATTTAGAACCACCAGTTAACCTGATACACATCTGTGGATTGTGGCATTAAAACACAGTACCTGGAGTACCCACGCACAACACGGCCATCGTCACCGAGAGTCCGGCTGAGATTCAAACCAGCAACATTGTGGCTGTGACACAACAGTCCTTACCGCTTGGACGCCCTTAAAATGACAAAAAGAACACATTTCTGAATAATTAGGGGCGTGGTCTTTGATTGGCAGCCAGCTGTCATCACTTTAACTACTTCGTGCTGAATTGATGTCTGAGCTGAGAGTAAAAATCTACCAGACTAAGAAGCAGACATCACCCAAAGGTTTGTTGAAGAGTTCTAGGAAAAGCCTGAAACATAAAGACAGAAAGGAAGAAAGAAGGTCAACATTTATGTTTTGATGGGCACTTTGCAGATGAGAAGGTGTTTGTGTGAAAGATATTTGGAGCAGAATGTTTTGAGGCTTTTTCACAAACTCAAACATCAGAGTTGGTGACATCATCTCAGAGTTTCAGCAAAAATCCTAAAAAGCAAAAATCTTACAATGCAAACGGTGATTTGTGAAAATGCATAAACATTATCAGATCAGTTAGTTGACGTCTTGAGACCCGTCTCAAGTTCTGTTCATCTTCTAGATTCAACTAGAAGATGAAGACGATAAAGAAAGAAATAAAGACAGTAGTGTTGATGCTCTGTTGTCTCGCCAGTGCCCTCCGCTGTCTCCAACATCACCAAAGACAACAACAGCAGCACCAGCCTTTGGTTGTCATGGCAACAGCCTGAAGGCGACGTGGACACACTCGCCGTTACCGTCACCTCTAACAGCTCGACAATCTGGGAAAAGACACTTCCTCCAGACGCCACAGACGTTGCCGTTGACCAGCTGACTCCTGGCTCGGCCTATCAGGTCACGGTTACGTCACGCAGCGGCAACCTGACGAACCAATCAGATGTGACCGTCAGGACAGGTGAGATGATGACACAAAGCTGTTTTCTGTTTCTTTCTCCCATTCCCTCATCTTGTCCCTGTCCTGTCTCCAGCTCCAGCACCACCGTCGCTCCTCTCCTTGTCTCCTTCCTCCTCTGGTGGCCTCGTCCTGACATGGTCGCCGCCCGCTGGTCACTGGGAGAACTACAGGCTGCTGCTGTTGGACGGGCCCCAGCAGGTCGTCAGCGCCGTCGTGGACTTGGCAGCGGTAAACTTCAGCATCCCGGGAACAAGCCTTACGCCTGGACGGTCTTACAGAGCCATCCTGAAGGTGGAGAGTGGAGGGCTGATGGCTGAGAGCAGCTGTGACGGATCAACAGGTCGGACATGAGTGGAACCACAACCAATGTTTTTACTGCTCAAAATGCCACCAGAACATAAATATGAAAAAGCATGGTTAGACTTCTGAAGACCAATGGAGGTTTGTCCGGAGGTGTTTTAGCCACATAAACATTTTTTTAGCAGTTTAAACATTTCTGCTGCTTCAGTGTCTGTGACACAAACCCCCCTGACACCAACCCTTTCCCTGATGTTAGCCCCTCCCCTGATATTAGCCCCTCCCCTGACACCAACCCTTTCCCTGATGTTAGCCCCTCCCCTGATATTAGCCCCTCCCCTGACACCAACCCTTTCCCTGATGTTAGCCCCTCCCCTGATATTAGCCCCTCCCCTGACACCAACCCTTTCCCTGATGTTAGCCCCTCCCCTGATAGGAACCCTCCCGTTTTAAGCCCCTCCCCCTCTTAAGCCCCTCCTCTTTCACCTGGGCTCTCCTCTCTGCAGCTCCTGCTCCAGTGTTGGATCTCCACATTCGACATTCAGATGAGACCTCGCTCAGCGCCATGTGGAACCACGCCCGTTCTGGATCACGTGACAGCTACTTCCTCACCATTCGCCATGGTAACACCAGATTTTCTTCAATTTAAAACTAACTTTAAAAAAAGTTAAAATTCAATGAGTAAATTTGTGTTCCTGTCACCTCCATAGGTAATGTTACTGTAAATACCAGAGAGGTGGAGGCGAACATGAGGGAGTGCACATTCAACGTGCTCACACCTGGGAGACGGTACAGCATCACCGTGACGACCAGGAGCGGGAAATGGAACACGTCTGTGTCAGTGGAGGGGAGGACAGGTGAGCACCAGATTACGAAACCCACAGTCACTTATTCTCTTATATTCATTTACTTTATTGTCAGTTATTTTATTCTTTAAAAGCAGAAATGATTCCAAAGGTGTTCGGAGTGTGTTAAACACACCTGGAACTAATCAGCCACCGGTGATGCACAGATCTTTAAAGATATTTGTAATCACATGAATGACGATGCGATATCCACCGGCAGCTCAGCAGACCAGGTGGAAGAAGTTCAACACGCCATAAAACGCAGAGTTGTACCGTAAAAACCATCACCGTAGCAACCAACTTCTACCTGTTACAAACACCAGCGTGTTAGCAGTTTAAAGCAGACTCCACAGATCTAAAGATCTAAAGATGACCACTGAGACAAAAGCTGAGGAATGAATATGTTCATCAAACTAGTCTGTAACTCCGCCCATAAAAGCCCTCACAGTCTAAAGTGGAGGAGCTCCGCTGACTTCTGTCTGTGCTTTTACAGGGTGATGAGTTCAGATTGAAAATACAGTGTATTTATATATTTGTTCATTTATTTGTTTGCTGCTGTGATCATAACAAGGGTTTCATTTATGTTTCTGGAGTGAAAACAAATCTCCCCCGTTGCATGTTTCAGATGTTTCCCTGCATCAAAGTACCTGATTCTAAATAATGGAGGTCATCAGTTTATCATCAAGGTCTGTGCAACTTTATTTGCATCAGGGTGCACTGATGCAAGGAAACATCTAAAACCTGAAGGTCCCTGGAGGACCGACCTGGGCCCCCCTGTGGTAGTGTTATCATGAGAGTTTTCATGTGTAATGGAGGCCTGTTCGTAATTTTAATTCTCCAGTCTGATAAAGGTCAGTTTCACTTCTGGGGGACGTTTTGCACATAGAAAAGCAGAATATAGCATCTTTTTTCACAGAAACCGTTCAGCAAATATCTGTCATGGCATTTGTCACATGATCATCATTTTGTCCTTGACCGTGTTTCTGCATCAAGGACCAGAGGGTCAGTTGGTGAACCAAGAAACCTGGAATGACAATAAACATGCAGAACAAACCTTCGTTTTCTAGTTTAGATCCCGAAAAACCTCACTGACACAGCAGCAGAAGTCCTTCTAAATATGTTTCTTCAAGAACCTCTGAAAACCACTAAGACCTCTCCATTCTACAGCAGGAATGTCGGTCCCGGGTGCTCCAGTTGTTTTACAGCAGGAACCTCTGTCCGGTTGTTCTACACTAGGAACGTCGGGTGTAGTCCGGTTGTTCTACAGCCGGAACCTCAGTCTCGGTCCAGTTGTTTTACAATAGGAACGATGGTCTCGGTCTGGTTGTTCTACAGCAGCAATGTTGGTTCCGGGTGCTCCAGTTGTTCTACAGCAGGAACCTCAGTCTCGGCCCGGTTGTTCTACAGCCGGAACCTCAGTCTCGGTCTGGTTGTTCTACAGCAGGACCTTCAGTCTCTGTCCGGTTGTTCTACAGCCGGAACCTCAGTCTCGGTCCAGTTGTTTTACAATAGGAACGATGGCCTCGTTCTGGTTGTTCTACAGCAGGAACCTCAGTCTCAGTCCAGCTGTTCTACAGTAAATGAGAATAGTAGGTAAGAGGTTCCAGAGTGGATTTAAGGTCTTATCTCACTAATAATACCAGATTTATTCAAATACACCTTCAAGTTGGTGAGGTTAACAGATTTTAGATTAGACACGTCTTTTCAGTTGCGAATCTCAGACATGGACTATGTCTCGCTGTGGTGCAGTGAAGGAACTTTCTTCTTTCTTTCAGTTCCAATGGCTTTGCGTTCCATCAACCTAAGCAGCTCCGGCATTGACCGCCTGCAGGCATCATGGGAAAAACCACCAGGAGACATAGAATGGTACAGTCTGATGCTGCTGAAAGACGGGTACGTGTTCGGTAAATCCTCTCGTCCTCATCAGTCTCTGTCACAAGGAGACAAACATGGAACATGGAAGGGTTCTTCAACCGTGGTCCTCAAGAATCCCTGTCCTGCAAGTTTTAGATGTTGCTCTGCTCTATCATACGTAGCTCAAACTCATGGGCCTTTTGGCAGACTTTTGTAGACTTTGATGACAAGCTGATGGAGATCTGATCAGGTGTGTTTGAGCAGAGAAACAACAAATGTGTAGGACAGCGGCCCTCAAGGCCCAGAGTTGGAGAACACTGGACTAGATAACAGGAGTTCTTGGTTCTCCTCACAGTTAAACTCTACTGGCTTTTGTTGTGAAATGACTCCACACAGGTTCGTGTTGCTGTTTTTCCACTGAAAGCAGCTTCAGAGTTGGTCAGTGGAGGAAGCTTTCAGTGAGTGCTGATGGGCTTTTCCCTCCACAGCGTCGTGGTTCAGAACCGCAGCGTTCCAGCTGCTGCTTCTTCTCTGCAGCTGCTCGGATTGACTCCCGGCACCCTCTACAGGCTGCAGGCCGCTGCTGTCAGTGGGAAGCTGAGGTCTAAATTCGTCAGTCTGGAGGCTCGCACAGGTGAGTCTGCTTTGTAGCTCAGTGCCTTTGAGGGGTAACAGAAAACAGGGGGGTTATTGTTTACAGCAGCGTCTGTTCTGGAGCTTTCTGCTCAGGAAGTCAGAAGTGACAAACAAGCACAAAGAAGTTTACATAAAAGTGTTTTGATTGCTGGTCAGTAGGGATCTTATTGTCTAAATCCAATATTCCCATGCAGAACTTTCCCATCAGCTGTAACAGGAAATTGGAGCTTCCACTAAACAAACAGCAGAGCAGGAAAATTCAATGCCGAACAAAAAAAGAGTCAGACGTGATACACGTTTCTGTCCGTGTCCTCGTCAAACAACCGAGCCAACTTATATACGTATAACAGGACTCTGTAATTCATGGACTCAAAAATGTGATCGTCCTGTGGTTCCACATGTTCTCATGTGAGTCACCTACTTAGGGGCACTTATCTGGGTACCAGGTGGGACTCCATTAGACACCCTTTCACCACCCACATACCTAAGCAGAACCACAGAGACCAGCTCACCTGGAGCCAACGTGGACTCCATCTCTGAGAAGGTTGAGATCTCAGATGGACCGCCATGCAGACGTTGGCTGAAATCGAGTTCGGATGCAACAAGCGGTGATCATCAGGGTTCAAGCAGATCCCAGCTGACCAGCTTCAGACACTGACCTTGAAAGCTTTGATTTTTACCTCAGCTGCCTGTGCGAGTTGTGGTGCCACTGAATCATTTATTGATGGTAAGTTTCAACATGAGTTCAGCAGCTGCAGAAAACTGGCACTAAGTTTAGAGCTCACGCCACAGATTTTGGTGATATAAAGATGACCACTCTGACTAAAACTCACTGAACTATAAAAAAAAGCACGATTTTACTTTCTACAGTCCAACTCTAAACTCCGCCTCAACTTCGGTGTTTCGGCATCAGGAAGTAGATTCCAGCAGAAAACCCATGTTCAGTGTGGTGAACCCCATGAGACCAAACCGCTGAGGGACGCCTTTTCACCCTTTACATAGTCAGACTGATGAAGACACCTGAGATGTTAACTACGAACTTGAGTGTCACCATGGAAACATGATTTTACATCTTTTCTAGGAGTACCAACTCATTTATCCGTACCATCCGTAGAGTTTTTAATATTACCTACTTTCCTTTCATAGTGTCATTATGACATATTGATTTTGAACAGCAGGACTCTTCAAGTCTCCTTCTCCAGGTCCGCTGTCCTGCATGTTTAGACGTTTCCTAGCTCCAACATACTTAATTCAGGTGACTGGATCACCATCAGCTGGTCACCAGGATCTGCACCAAATTCAAAACTTTTTTATTCCTCAAAGGTAAATTTATTAATACAGTAGTCAGGGATTCATTACAGAGGTTTATTCCTGTCGGAAGGATCTCCCGTAGTGGTCTGTGTTGCAGCAGATCTGAAGAAACCTCTGACTGAAAATATTGTCTCTGAAACACTGTGTTGTGAAGATGATGATTGAGATTGTTTGTGATCTTCTTCATTCTTATTCACACAATCATCTCCAGGGGTTCCAGTCCCCAGAACAGAACTTTATCAGTTTGTTCAGTTTCTCGAAGTCACTGGATCTGATGCTGCTCTCCAACAGATGACTGCAGATGTGATTGAACAACAACATACTTACAGAAGATATTCAACATCTTGAAGGACTTGAGCTTCCTCAAGAAGTAAAGTCTGCTCTGACTTTTCTTATAAACAGCATTGTTGTACTTCCAGTCCAATCTGCTGTCCAGGTGGACACTGAGGTACTCATACTCCAACCGAGGTCCTCCAGTACCACCAGTGTGGTATTAAGTGGGTGGTTATATTGTTTTGGCTGATCAGTGGATGATATAATATTATATCCACCACATACAGCCTATGAATTATATTTTTTGGGGATAGAAAAAGAAATTAGCCAAGATGAATCTTCACATGGAGACGTATGAAAGTCAACAAGTCCAGATCAGCAGAGCAGCGACGATGAGAAGATGACATCTGCAACCATCGAAATAAAAGCCTTTCCACTACAACTACAGCTCCAGTTACATTAACTGTTACCATGGCAACTTGAACACACCGTTGTCATGTTGAGGTTTGGTCACATGATAAAATGTGAAGCGTTTACACTGAAGTCCAACTGCAGACGGACCAGACGCACCAGACGCTCCACCTCAATATTCAAAGGTGATGATAATTGTTTTATTTTGCAGGATTTTATAACTGGTGATCAGTAATATTCCGGGAAACGACAGCCAACGTTTGTTTTTCCTGGCATTAACGGAGTGGTTTGAAGGTTCGAGGCTGGTTTTAAGGGGATCGGGCTCAGACTTTTACCTCTGAAGATTGTGGCTGGAGTTGTCAGTAATACAGCCAGTAGAAGTGTGTGGCGTGATAACATCAGGCGGTTTTTCAGAACAATGACTGAAAGGCCACAAAGGAAGGTCTGGAATGTTCTCCAGGACTCCAAGACATCCTGTACACTCACGTTGTTTGTCTACATTTTTTGAGGAATCAAAGTCACCAACTGGATTCTCTGGTCTCTTTCCTGAACATGAGACTGATTCTGATCTGGAACTGTAAACCCAATCGGAACCCTGAACAGTACACAAAGTTCTGATACAGGATCCACACAAGACCGCCTCTGATCTGCGGTCCTCACAAACATAGCTGTACAACTACAGGACACACTTCCTGCTTCCAGCACCTATTGTGTTGCACAAAAATGTCCCAGATATTTCAGGATTGTGTTTGAGAGCTGATTGGTTGGCAGGAACACAAATGGGTGAAAAACAAAGACAAGCCCCGCCCACAGCCTCCTGCACTCATAACATGATTGAAAATGATGAAACAACTTGTGCGCAGAAACAACTGCAGCCAAGTGCTGCAAAAAAATACTTTTTTATTTGATCTCTGCCATTACATTTGAAGACACTTGTTCTGTTTTCCTTCAGTCGGGAATCCCCAGTGCATTTTATCCATTCATTTATTTATGTTTGTTGTCAGAAAAGTACATTTTAGAAACTTTTTTTTTTTAGCTTTTTTCAGAGTTTTACTTTTACATACATTTGGTTCGTTTTTTGGGGGTCTTTAGCTGTTCTCCTCCTGACTTTGTTGGGTTAGGGTTAGTATTTTGGTGTTTGTCGCCCTGGAAGACCGCCCCACACCCAGGCTTCACCTTGTCAGGTGATATTTGAGACTTTGCTACAAAATATCCCATCTTTCTTCATGACACCATGTATTTAGGTTATTAGGTGAAGTGAATCAGTCCAAGCTGAAAATTAAGATCTTAAGATCTGTCTCCATGTACAGCAGCAAACTGTAATCTGGCTTCTTTCTGGAGGTTCTGGAGCAGTGTCTTTCTGCAAGGTCTTTCAGCTCATGTTGGTGTTTAACTGCATATGATGATTCTCTTCTTGGTTTCAGCAGCATCTTTATCAGGTCTTTGGTTGTTTTTATGGGGGTTCATTTAAACATTTCCCACCAAAACTGGTTCATCTGTAGACACAGAGGTGTCTAGCTCCTGAGTGCTATGATGCTGTTCATACTGCTGTATTAGTGGTTGAATAAGTGAATGTTGGACATTCAGGCATCTGGACATTGTACCCAAAGATGAACCTTTATTGATTTCCTTTCTTGGCAGATTTCCTTTGATTGTTACCACGAGGCCCTTGTGTTTGTAGGCATTTGTAGGCATCCAGAACATCCAGAAGTGTCTCCAGTTAGCCTAAAGACACTTCTGAAGCCAAAACATCATCATGAATTGTTCTCCAGGATGTTCAAGACCACCGTTGATGATGACTAAGTGATAAAACCCTGTTTTTCTGTTGTCTTTTACTTGCAGCCCCAGCATCCGTCTCTGATGTGACGGTCTCCAACGGTGGTAAGTCAGATGCTCTGCACGTGTCATGGCGTCCCGTGATGGGTGTAGTGGACAGCTACCTGGTCCGTCTCCAGGATGGAAAGCAGGTCATCCACATGCTCGTTGTGTCCAGCTCCTCGCCACCTGAGTGCTCCTTCAGTTCCCTGGTTGCTGGGCGCCTCTACTTGGTTGTCATAGTAACGAGGAGTGGCAGCCTCGAGAGCACCTCTGTGGTCAAAGCTCGAACACGTAAAGATTGGTTTTGTTTTTTTGTGTTAGAGTTCAGTTTTGTGGTTTTATTTGTGTAAATATTTCTGCTCAGCTGCAGCCGAACCTTTCTTGGACCTATTTTTATCAGCCTGTCTGTCTTTCAGAACCTGCGACGGTGGAGAATCTAACAGCTGTCCACTCTGGAAGAAACGACTTCCTGAAGGTTTGTCGGGTCATGCTCCCATCTGTTTTAAACTGCTGCTTTTTGGATTCTCTTTACGCTTCTATAAATGGTAACGATACGATACCCTCATTTTTAACAGCGTCGGCTAGTATTTCTGATACTGGTATTGGCATCAGAGACGCTGCCTCACCACGGGCAGCAAGAGTCCACGTCAGCACGCCTCAGATCCGACGATCTCGGAGGCCTGACGCTGCGGCACTGGCGTGTTTGTTGGATTGTCGTATGATGCTGTCATGTGTCCAGGTTTACTGGCGTCACGCAGCCGGAGATCTGGACCGCTACATGGTTCTGATCTGGTACAACCACAGCCTCCTGCAGAACAAGAGCATCTCGGCCGGACACAACGAGTGCGTCTTCTCGTCGCTGATGCCGGGGAGGCTCTACACTGTCACCGTGGAGACATGGAGCGGCGTCTATGTCAAAAGTGTTTCCACCGATGGTCGAACCAGTGAGTCAGAAACAAAGCTGATGAGATTTCTGGATTTCTTGGCTGTTTCCAGACTGTTTACTTTTTTTTTTTTTTTTTAAGTTCCTGCAGCTGTTGGCAATCTGTCGCTTGGAAACACAGGAACAGCTGATCTGAATGTGACATGGAGCCCCGCCCCCGGAGACGTGGACCACTATGAGGTATTAATCACACATCTGCAGTGTGTCTGCCTGGCTCCCTGTGGCTGCCTGGGGCCCGCTAGGCGGTGCGCCCCCAGGCCCTGGCGTGCCTACCTTCCCCACCACCCCCTCTCTCATATTTCCAAAGAAAATATTAAAAAAAAAAAATTTAAGGTTAAAAAAGAAAGAAAAATAAGTAAAAAAAAAAAAAAAAGAATATATATTTATATATACATATATACATAAACACAATAATTATAAAACAAAAAAAAAAACAACAACACACACTCACACTCAGACATGACAAAGAGAACTGGGACCTGTAGGGGGGCGTCCACTCTGCAAATGCCAGCTTCTGTTTTTAACGCACCAAAACTATACATAGGAGGATATTTATAAAAATTAAAAAAACAAAACACACACACACACCATTTCCCTGGTCCTGCGCGGCCTCTGGGTGTCGACTATGTTCTCCCCCTGTTCCTCCGCCTTGGCTCTGTATGTTGCGGGTGGTGGCTGTCCTGATCCCCCTGGGGCTGCTCGTGTTTTCTCTATCCGCTCTATATATATATATATATATATATATATATATATATATATATATATATATATATATATATATATATATATATATATATATATATATATATAATAAACAGCTATGCCCTGCCAGTGATCAGATACCCTGCAGGAATAATAAGGTGGCCAAAGGAAGAGATACAGACCACAGATGTTAAGACAAGGAAGCTCCTCACCATGCATGGTGGGTTCCACCCCAAATCCAGCACACTGAGACTGTACGCAAGCCGTAAGGAAGGAGGCCGAGGACTAGTGAGTGTGAAAGCCACTATCCGGGACGAAACTGCCAAGCTCCATGAGTACATCAAGGACAAGGCCCAAACGGATGACGTACTCAGTGAATGCCTCAGACAATGGCAAAGTGAAGAGGTGCTGGAGGAGGAAGCATCATGGGAGGACAAGCCCCTACACGGGATGTACCATCGAACCATAACTGAAGTGAATATGATCATCAGAGCAGACCTGTGTTTAAGGCGACCCTGGAGGCGGGTTATGGGTGGGGCCAGTGGACAGGTGACACACTAAACTAGTAATAAACACGGGGAATCCAGCAGTGTTAAAGGAGCTTGTGTGATGAGTAGGTTATCTAACAGAGACATTATTCCAGAAGGTTCTTTACTTGGACTCCACATAAAATAGCCATAAGGAGAAGGTTGTGGTGTCCAACCCCCCAGGAGGTTAATGGGGCCATAAGTTCATGTTCATGTTCATTTTTATTGTTGAATCAAAACTTTAATGATGTTACACAGCAGAGATAGAAACCCGAGCTCTGTTTTACAATAATATAATCATTTCTAAGTACTACATGATGGATTATATTTCTATCTATACCAATGCAGGCGTGTGAGAAGTTAAAACCAGATGTTCATTAGGACCACCACAAGAAAAGTTTTCATGCTAAAATATGATTCTTTTGTTCCAGTTCATTTCCCATCATTGTCTTCTGTACCTGCAGGTCTCTCTGCTCTTCAACGACACCCGGGTCTTTCCTCCAGTCACCCTGGGCAGCGAGGAACGACATTATCTGGTGACCTCTCTGACCCCTGGCCGACTGTATAAGATCGTGGTGTCGACATTCAGCGGGCCGTTGCAGACAGCGCAGCGTCTGGAGGGACGGACGGGTACGTCTGGAGGGACGGAAGTGTTGCAACTCCGATACTCCAAAACATGTGTAGTACCAGATTTAGTGAAATCCAGAACCTGTCTGTTTTCTCTGCAGTTCCTAGCGCTGTAGGGAACCTGCGCCTGGTTCCTCAGCGCGGAAAGATGGACTCTGACGGGGAGCTGAAAGTCTCCTGGACACCGGGAGATGGAGACGTGGACATGTATGTTGTGTCCCTGACGATGCCGGTGAGAGACGTTGGTTCTAGTCTTCTCCTCCTCTTTCCAAAAGCCTCCCCGCCAGTCACATAGTGTCTAGCAAATGCAGATGTTTGGAATAACTAACAGTACATTTGTGTGAGATGATAAATGATCAGCTGCTTGTTCTTTTAAATGTACAATAGTGACTTGTATCGCCTCGGTAGGACAAGGTGGTATTATTAATGGCTTCTTTTTAACTTCAATAATGTACCAGAAATGGATCCCTAAGGGGCGCCAAAGGGGTTTACAGACAGTTTACTGGAAACATTTAATAGACGGATGACGTGCTTCAGTCACAGACAGTAAAAGCTAAGGGACCAACTGTCTGACGTCACCCACAGGTTACCTGAAGTGCAGGTTACCTGTTTTTCCTCTTACTGACCAAGCCAGTCTGCAAGCCGACTGGAACTCACCCACCTCAGTGTGAGTGGGCGCCATTTACAGAGGCTGTCGTCCTCATGCAGGCAGCACAGGTTCGAGTCCCAGGCTGTCGCTCTTTGCTGTGTGTCTTCCCCTCTCTCTCTGCCTGTTTCCTCTCGATCTACTTTCCCAATAAAGGCCACTAGTGCCACAGAAATCTAAAGTTAAATAAATAAAAACTTAAGAATAGTAGTGAAATCAGAAATGACCAGTGTTTAGCCGATGCTGGGTTAACTCAAACTGCTGAGGGAATGATAGTGGTACAGAAACTCCCCGTACAGTCGTCATGGACATGGTGAAATCTAACTAGAGAAACCAACACTGGTTTTTAACCAGACTGTAAATACGTTTATTTCTGTTGTAAAGTTGGACATTTTAACACGGAGCTCTATGAGAAGAACTCACTGTTGGACTAGACCCTAGCGGTCTGTAGAGGAACCGCGGCTCTGGGTCCGAACCCTAGCGGTTAGTAGAGGAACCGAGGGTCTGGGTCCGAACCCTAGCGGTTAGTAGAGGAACCGCGGGTCTGGGTCCGAACCCTAGCGGTTAGTAGAGGAACCGCGGCTCTGGGTCCGAACCCTAGCGGTTAGTAGAGGAACCGAGGGTCTGGGTCCGAACCCTAGCGGTTAGTAGAGGAACCGCGGCTCTGGGTCCGAACCCTAGCGGTTAGTAGAGGAACCGAGGGTCTGGGTCCGAACCCTAGCGGTTAGTAGAGGAACCGCGGCTCTGGGTCCGAACCCTAGCGGTTAGTAGAGGAACCGAGGGTCTGGGTCCGAACCCTAGCGGTTAGTAGAGGAACCGAGGGTCTGGGTCCGAACCCTAGCGGTTAGTAGAGGAACCGCGGGTCTGGGTCCGAACCCTAGCGGTTAGTAGAGGAACCGCGGGTCTGGGTCCGAACCCTAGCGGTTAGTAGAGGAACCGCGGGTCTGGGTCCGAACCCTAGCGGTCAGTAGAGGAACCGCGGCTCTGGGTCCGAACCCTAGCGGTTAGTAGAGGAACCGCGGGTCTGGGTCCGAACCCTAGCGGTCAGTAGAGGAACCGAGGGTCTGGGTCCGAACCCTAGCGGTCAGTAGAGGAACCGCGGGTGTGGGTCCGAACCCTAGGGTTCAGTAGAGGAACCGCGGCTCTGGGTCCGAACCCTAGCGGTCAGTAGAGGAACCGCGGGTGTGGGTCCGAACCCTAGGGTTCAGTAGAGGAACCGCGGGTGTGGGTCCGAACCCTAGCGGTCAGTAGAGGAACCGCGGGTCTGGATCCGGACCCTAGCAGTTAGTAGAAGAACCGCGGGTCTGGATCCGGACCCTAGGGTTCATAGTTCCGCTTTGGCCTCGAGTTGCATTAGATTGTTGGTGCTTGGTTTTGTTCAGTAAACAAAGACTTCTGTCGTTATTTCCTGTCTGTAGAATGGAGTTGCTGTGGACACTCGTTCTGTCCCCAAACACGTTTCATCCGTGGAGTTCCCGAAACTGATCCCAGGCCACACCTACACCGTGACTGTCCAATCACGGTGTGGAAAGTTGTCCAATAGCGTTGTGGTTACAGGCAGGGCAGGTAAGACTCCACAGAACCGATGTCATTGTTTCAGATCTGAAGAAGACTGCCAACATTTCTCGTCATCATCATTCCAGCTCCAGCCAGAGTCACGGCTCTGCAGGCCGACAACGACCACACCACCCACAGCCTGACCGTCAGCTGGGAGGGGCCGCCGGGCGAGTACGACGGCTTCAGCCTGCAGCTGCTGGACGCCGCTGGTGTTGCTCTGTTCAATTGCTCATTGCCATTAGCGAGTCGAGGCAAGCGGCTGGAAGGCCTGACCTCGGGAAGATGGTATCAGGTGAAGGTGGTAACGCTGAGTGGTGGCGTCGCATCACTAGAGGCCGCTGCAGCAGAGGGACAAACACGTGAGTTGGTGCTTAGCTTTGTTCACAATGGCCACTTACATGCTGGCATTCTGTAACCTTTTTCGTAAAAGTGGACCACCAGATTTACTCCAGTGGCCTTTCCACTGGTCCCCCTCATGGGCTGGAGGTCCCCCTCACCGGCTGGAGGTCCCCCTCACCGGCTGGAGGACGCCCTCACCGGCTGGAGGTCCCCCTCACCGGCTGGAGGACGCCCTCACCGGCTGGAGGACGCCCTCACCGGCTGGAGGTCCCCCTCACCGGCTGGAGGTCCCCCTCACCGGCTGGAGGTCCCCCTCACCGGCTGGAGGATGCCCTCACCGGCTGGAGGTCCCCCTCACCGGCTGGAGGTCCCCCTCACCGGCTGGAGGTCCCCCTCACCGGCTGGAGGACGCCCTCACCGGCTGGAGGACGCCCTCACCGGCTGGAGGACGCCCTCACCGGCTGGAGGACGCCCTCACCGGCTGGAGGTCCCCCTCACCGGCTGGAGGTCCCCTTCACCGGCTGGAGGACACCCTCACCGGCTGGAGGTCCCCCTCACCGGCTGGAGGTCCCCCTCACCGGCTGGAGGACGCCCTCACCGGCTGGAGGACGCCCTCACCGGCTGGAGGTCCCCCTCACCGGCTGGAGGACGCCCTCACCGGCTGGAGGACGCCCTCACCGGCTGGAGGTCCCCCTCACCGGCTGGAGGACGCCCTCACCGGCTGGAGGTCCCCTTCACCGGCTGCCGTTTCAGTTGTGAGCAGGCTTTAACTACAAGCGCTGCTCGTCCCTGCAGCGAAGTGCGGCTCTGTGGTTACTGTGGTAACTGTGGTCAGCACATGTACAATGTGATCACTAAGTTGGTAAATTCTCACACTTCTCATTTGGTTATGGAACGGGAGGGATGGCAGCTCTTACATCCAGGCACAGAGACCAGCAAATGGGGGAAAGGAATGCCAGGATACGAGTGCCTAAGGACTCCAGAAAGTGTGGAGAGATGACCCAAAGGGCAGCGTACAAGCATGGCGCCCTGACAGAAACAGAATTCCGGACCCAGATGGCAGCGGTACAGAATACACCACTGTGCTAGTGCATGTTTGACCGTGCACTCTCAGCAGCACCGCGTTCGACAGCTCGACAGCTGCTGCTTCTGCCTCGACTTACCTTAAACATCTGATCAGTGTTCGTCCTGCTCGCTGCACGAATGAGTCGCGTACCTCCAACAAGCCCCGCCCCTGTGTGCTGTTCCTCTGGTTAACACTAGCTGCTATTGGATTGGCTAACGCCCACAGTTCAGCTGGTCGATGTCTGACGTCACCATGGTCAAAGTGAGCGGTCAGGACGCGTGCAGCGAGCACGAGTGAGCGGACGATACATTCAGCAGATTCACCAGGTTACCCGACTCGTGTTTCAGGTCCGGCTGCCGTCGGCAACCTGACGGCCAACTCGGTCAACACCTCCTCCCTCAGCTTCTCCTGGCGTCCATCGGATGGCCACGTTGATGTGTACAACCTGTCACTCTACGCGGTCTCAGCGACGAATGCCGGTCACGGGACGAAGCAGCAGCAGGTGAGGTGTTACTGGCAGAGCAGGGATGTTGGTGACAAGCCTGCCGTCATGTTCCCACTGTTGTTGTCAGGCCGACGGAGACCTGGTGGCCAGGCGGGCCGTTGGAGCTTATGCGGACGGAAGCATCTTCTCCGGTCTGATACCAGGAACTCTGTACCAGCTGAAGGTGGTGAGCTGGAGCCGCAGAATGAGCAGTGACTCGTCAGTGCTCGCCAGGACAGGTGAGTCAGCACACCGGACTTCGCTCCGGTCCCGTCCCCTCTGTTTAGTTTTCTGTCGGCTTAGTTTTCTTTTTTTTGTCCTTCCGTCGTCTCCTCGGCAGTCCCTTCTAGGGTCTCTTCACTTCTGGTTCTGAGTTCAGGACGAACAGACAGACTGACGGTCAGCTGGCAGCCGGGGGACGGCGTCTGCAGCAGCTACCAGGTTGTTCACAGGAAAGCTTTTCTTTTAGTGCTTTTGGTTTTAAAGTCTCAACCGGGTGTGACGGGTAAACGGAAACCTCTGGGCTGTTTCAGGTCGTTTTGTACCACACTTCTGGAGCGACTCTGGCAGCACAGACTCTGGGGTCAGAGCAGAGGAGCCACACTTTCCACGGACTCGTGCCTGGCAGGCTGTACCGTGCGGATGTCATCACACACAGCGGGGAACTGACCAATAACGTCTCAGCCCTAGGACGCACCTGTGAGTCGAGTAAAAAGGTTCAGAAAGTTAGTTCTAACTATAGCTTTAATACAAACGTTTTCTTCCCAGCTCCAGAACCACCAGCCCACCTGTCCATCAACCAAGGCCTGACCAATGACACAATAGAACTGTGGTGGTCAGGTCCCGCCTCTGGAGACTACAACAATTTCAGTCTGCAGTGGACGCCAGCCGATCAGCTGACTGTCACTCACACCCACCTGACCAGCAGCGTGGTGGGCGGGATGTTTCCAGGAAGACAGTACAACTTTACTCTGGTGACCATCAGTGGGGGCGGTGCAAAGGGCAGTCCTACTGTCAGGAGCCAGCCAATCGAGAGGAGCGTCAGGACAAGTAGGTGGACCTTGAATGTTGATGTACAGAAGAATACATAAAATAACGCAGATGAACAATTACAAAAACGAATGGTAAAAGAAAAATATCTGCAAACATTTAAGAGTATCGTTATGTTGTAAAAACTAGAATATTTATTTTGAAAATACAACAGAAACGAGTTGGACTCTACATATGAATCTGGTCATTTCCACAATCATCGCTCTGAAAGCAAAGGTCACATGAAATTAATTTTGTTCTCTTAACCATTTGTTTTTTATGTTTTGTAAATACACTTTAATACAACATACTTTTGTTTAAAGTACTTTACGTTAGTAGTGTAGTTGCTATGACCAGCAGATGGCGACAGATTCCCGCGTTCAGGTTGCAGCTCTGCTCCTCTTAAACATATTTTTAACCACTTTCTTTGAAGTTTTGGCTGCAGACATCCAAACTGACCAAAATGGAGTAAAAATAAAAATCCAGGTCACATCTACTGTACTTGTGAGACCTGGTTTGTCCTCATTTCTAGATCTGTACTTGGCCACTTGTTTCCATGCTTCTTTTCCTTGTGTCCTTGCCTCCTTGTCTCTTTTCTTGTCTCACTGTTTCCTTGTCTCGTTCTCTCCTCGTTGCCTCCTCTTCTTGTCTCCTCTACTAATTTCTTTATGTCATTGTTTCATTTCCTTGACTCGTCACCTTATATCCTCAATCAACTCTTGTCTCATCTGCTCTTCTCGTCTCCTCCAGGTCCATCTCCCCTGAAGTCCGTCCACTGCTTCCCTCTCTCCTCGTCTTCTCTCTCCTGCTCCTGGTTGCCTCCTCTTGCAGACTTCGACTCCTATGAGGTTGAGTGTCGTCGCCATGATGACGGGGAGGTGATCTCGGCTCTGCGGCTGGCGGCTGGCGTCACCGCAGTAACGCTGAACCACCTGGATGCGTTCAGGAAGTATTCAGTTACAGTCAGAGTGTCATCGGCTGGAAGCTCAAGCCCTCCAGTGACACACACCACCGTCACCATGATTGACCGTGAGTCCACACATGCGCTCTCCGAAGTCTGAGTCCAGTCTCCCTTAATTATTTAGTTTGGGGGTTTGTTCATGGACATGAACCCTTATCGTCCTCTGCAGACCAACAAGATTGACTACTGGGCTCTGAGAGAGCCTTCAGAAGTCTTTCCAGTTGTCCAGTTTTAGATTTATTCAGATGTTTTGTCTTGTTAGCAGACCTGGTGATGATCTAATATCAACATCAAAAGTAATTCCTGGTGCCAGATGCAGCAAAACAGTGCAGCATCATGAAGGGCCACGACCCTGTTGTATGGAACTGTCTTTCTTGGGTCTGACAAGAATCTTAGACGTTGACTTGACTTGCCCAGCTCATGGCGGATTGATCAGATGAGCTTTGGCTGATTGCTTTCACCTCTGCAGCAAGAGAACCAACTGTTGTTCAGTTTGAGAACCAAACGTTTGTCCCTCTAGCCCCTCCCACAGCCTCTGATGTCACTGCTTTCAGCCGTTTGGATCTGCATCAACCTCTGCAGTGTGTTCCTGCTCTGAATTAGTCTGTTTTGCTGCAGATCCAGCTGACAGTAACTGGGCCAAGCCAGAACATCCAGAGCAGCCTGAGACTCTTGGAAAAAAACAGCCAAGGAATTTGTTTATTTTGTGTCTTCGTGGCATATAAGACCAACTGAATCTGTGATACCACTTTTTCATCTTTTTACAAATGTTAGAGAAGTTTGGTCGACCCAGAAAAATCTTTTAACCTTTATTACTTTTATTTCTTTGTTCTTCTGCGTTCACGCGGTCCCCTCTGGGCAGAGGCGCCATAAATCATCCTAAAACGAGGACGAGGAAATGCACTTAAAAAAAGGAAAGAAAAGGGCCACGACTCTGGAAGACTGAAATAATAGTTAGTAATAATAAAAGTTTCTTCCAGCTGCTCATGCTCGTTGGTCGTCTGGAGCTGCATCGATATAACAAGACTGATATTCAAAGGTTTCTGTTGAAAGGAGGTTATCAATAGTGGCGCCACTGATGACCATGAAGACAATGTTTTATATTTATTGTCTTCATGCAGTCTGCAGTTTTAAAAAGTAATATTTTGGTGGCTCAGGACAACAAGAGTAAAAACAGTCATTAAATAATCATTTATACTCATATGTGAGAAAGAAAACACACACGTTAAACAAAGAGATTCTGGATAAATGCGGGACACTTCGAAGTCCAAAGGATGAAACTAAAATCTAAACAGTGAACTTGTGGAATATTAGACCTTAGAAAATTGGGGTCAGTTCCTGTGTATTAAAAAAACAGCCAATAATGCTCATAAAGCAAAGATTTAACATGTAAGTTCAGTAAATCAACTGACGCCCTCTGGTGGGACGCAGCGGCATCACAAGACCGCCCGGATGTCCCCTACCTGCCACCGAGACTGGGGGCAAAACTGCGTGTTTCTTTGGACTTTAGTCATGTTTTCGTCGTTGGGGTGGAGAGTCTTAGATTTGTGGTGTTCCTCTTCATTTCAGGTCAGAAAATTGTTTCCGACGGCAACGGCGCTGGTCGGCGTCCTTCAGAGAGTCTCGTTGAACTCGGGCGTCATGCTCGTAATGTTTACCTTCTTTCCTGCCTGGAAACACAATTGGTATTGTTAAATTGTTAAATTTCCATTTCAGTGCTGGTACACACTTGCATCAAAAACATTCAGGTGTAAATGCTCATCTTGAACGTTTAGCGGCGTTCATTGATGCGCGCCTTCCCTGGATGTTAGGGTTCTTCACAGGAAGTCTCCAGACCCTGGTTCTTCTGGAATCTTCTTTGAGTTTTTCAATGTGTTTGATTGACAGTCCGTTAGAGTAATGTTCCTCTTCTCAGGTCCTCCTGTCCCGCCTCCCAGTGTGCGTGTCAGCGAGAAGATGTCCAAAGTGACGTCGTCCTCCATCTTGTTCCGCTTCAACTGCTCCTGGTTCAGCGACGCCAACGGGGCCGTCCGGTTCTTCGCCGTGATCGTGGCCGAGTCTGATGGTTCGTCTCAAACACTTTGAACTTTCTCTCTTCACTTTTACTTCAGATCTTCATTCTACAAAGAATGTTGACGTATTTTCTAAAGAAGCTATGATGTTATGAAGATAAAACCCTCAGAGTCCTGCGTTTCCGTTGGCGTTTACTTAATTCCAGACAGAAAGAGCCCAGAGTGCTTCATGGTTCAGCTTCAGTTCCTTCGTTAATAAACATCCCGTGGTGTATTTCAGACCTGCAAAACGTTCCACTGAAGTCGTTCCAGGAACACATGTTCTCTTACAAATACTGAAAAAGTGATTTTCTTTCATATTTGTGGACCTCGGTTCATCTTTGCTCCATTTTGAAATCTGCAAGCACTTGCCATCGCAGGTACAAACGTAGTTACATCTCTTAAATGATAAGAAGCCACATGTTTATGCATAACTGACCACCGGGGGCAGTGACGAGTCAATATATGACCAACAAACATGGCAACTGTAGTTTTAATCTGAGTCAAAGAAACAACATCACAACAAAGGTTTATGTAAAAATGTTTAGTTCACTGATGGACTCGATGCTGCCCCCACAACCGGTGGCTCTGCTGCGTTTGCCCAGTCCACGTAGACGGCTCACTTACATACTTACTGTTCTCTCCACCCGGGGAGTTTCCATGTGTGGGGAACATTTTGGTGAATCAGTCCTGCTGCTGGTATATTCTTGTCTGTGCACACGTGATACAAGGATGATGAAGGATCTCACGCCAGGTGCAGCATGTCTAAACTCTCGTCAGGTAACGCCCAGAGCCTCGCGGCGACTCGGGTCCAAACCATCACACAGTCACGAGTCTGAACCATGTTGTTGGTCTCACGCTTGTACCATCGCCAAACTCTTCACACCAACCTTTCCTGAGGCGTGTCACTGATTTAAAATGTAAAAATGGACGACTATCAGCAAAAAATAAAGCATGAAATATCCCAGCTTCAAAAGGTCTGTGAAGAAGAATCAGGATGTTAATGCCTGTTTTTTTTTTTTTTTTTACTAGTTTAGTTTAAAAACAATAAAAACAAAGCAGTTAAACCGTGAAGTGAAACCGTTTTATCTCCTAAAAGCTAAGGAGCTGCTGCAGCCGGAGCAGCGCCACCCTCTGCCCTCCTACCGCGACTACATCACCAACTCCTCCGTCAGAGCCTATCAGACCGCCTACTTCCCCAGTCGCTGTCCACAGGACGCCGACACCCCTGCCGGACAGGTAAGTGAGGCCCGCCCGTAGCAGCACCACCACTGACCACACGGCGTCTGCTGCCTTCACAGTTCTAATGATTGAATCAATAACTGGTCAGGTGGTGGAGGTAAATCTGGGTGCAGGAGGGGACCGGTTGGGCGGGGCCTGCGATCGTTACCATGACGATGACCTCTACCTGAGCGACGGCTATGGCAGCTTCTGTGACGGGCCACTGAAAGCCAAAAGCTCCTACAGGTAAAAAAAAAACACCCACTTAAACACACAAATACACTAAAGGGATCTCCAGAGGACTGGATCAACCGTGTGTGTGTGTGTGTGTGTGTGTGTGTGTTTGTGTGTGTGTGTGTGTGTGTGTTTGTGTGCACAGGCTCAGTGTACGAGCCTTCACCAAACTGTTCGATGAAAATCACAGAGAGTTCACAGAACCGCTCTTCTCTGATACGTACCTGTCCACGCCACTCAGGACGCACTCAGGTGAGACACTGCAACTGTTCATTGATACAAGCTGACTACATGAAACCTGCACGGGTTCTCTGGTATGTTCTCCGGTACCAGCGCGGACCGCCTGTCAGACTGGAGAACCTGCATGGATTAGTTTTACTACAGTTCTGTCCTTCTGCTGTCATCCTGATTTTTATTCAGACTATAATAGAAGTAATTTGCCAAATAAGTTGATAACAATGCCACTTGTAAACATGTTGAAGTGTATTTTCACATTTTGAAACCTCTCTACTCGCCGCCCTCAGCTGTGTTTTGTGTTTCGTCAGAGCCTCTTGGTGGCGTTGTGGAGGGTCTGAGCGCTGGGATGTTCCTCATCGGGATGATGGTGGCCGTCGTGTCTCTGCTGGCGTACAGACAGCGGCTACGCAAAGTGTATGTATTTACCGGTAACTGATTACCATGCTGAAGCAGTTCCACGTCTGACCACAGGGGGCAGCACACTTGGTGTAGTAGATATTTACTGTCATCCTGCCCGTCAACCACGCTAGTGGAGACATCTGAGCAGAAAACATCTGCAGGCCGGTTTCTAATATGTGTGTATGTGTGTGTGTTCAGGGCTGTCCAGGAGAACCCGGTGGTGAGGATGAGCATGTGGAGGGAGGTTCCTGCTGCGGGGATGTACGTGGGTGTCAGGAGGTAAGAGTGTGTGTGTGTCCACACTCGTTTACCTGCTTGATTAGTTTTCTGTTTTCTTTTCTGCTCAAAGATAAAACCGTCATACGGCCACAAGTGGCGATCGTTGAGGTCCCAGCTGACATCTTGTACAATGATGCCAAATTTTAATAAACTATTCTATTAAACAATAAAAACAATGTCTGACTTTATAAGTCATTATCCAGTAAATTATTGAATATTGTTCAGTTCTTTTAGTGATCATTGTGGAGTCTGTGTGCTTTAGATATGTGAATCGTGAGAAACCCTCCAGAATAAAACTTAGACCTGTATGTGATCAGGTCTACTTTAAAAATAACCACGTCAACAGAACCAAGCGTTTTTTACTGAAATAATTAATGGTACTTTAAACAGTTTTCAATAATTATTTTACTACGGTGTGACCTTCACCATGTGCCATCAATAATCACACGCTTGCTCTTCTTCTCCTGCAGTAATCGCAGAGTCACCAGGTGAGTGGGATGTTTCTAAAGCCTTTCTGGTCTCAGATGAAAGTAGCAGATGATCGACTACCTTGATGTTGTTTTTTGTCTCCGTTCAGTCCTATCAAAGCCTGTCACTTTGAGTCTCATCTGAGCCAACTGCAGGCCGACTCCAACTACCTGCTGTCTGAGGAGTTCGAGGTAATTTACTCTAATTACTCTAATCCAAGCTGGTATCTTCAGGTTGGTGGTGAATAGTGAAGGGGGTGGAGTCAGACATTTGACACCCTTCTGGTCAGGTGGATCATGGCACAACAGATGTTCAGACCTCCAAACTAGAATAACACATTTCTGAGAGCGTAGTGACTTCAAACACACCAATCATTCAAACTAAAGGCTCCTAAAGACAGGAAGTTGATAGTTTTCATACACACTATTCAGTTTTATTTATTTAGCGTCTATTACAACACAAGTGGTCTCTAGGTTCCTTCAAGAGACCAGAACATGACCCCCGAGCAATTATTACATAAACAACTCCCCTTTAAGAGGGAGGATACCTGGACCAGGACCTGGATCATAAGGGGAAGACCAGCCGGGTAGAACAGGAAGTAAAGAGCAGAGACACAGACACACCATCAAAGGTACCAAAGACCAGATCCATCAGTATAATTATCTGTTAACTGGAGAACTGAGAGTTTTCTGTCCATCAGACTGGTACCTGGTTAGTTGGTGGACTACAGAGACCACTATCTAAACAGGTGTATATGTACAGGATATTACGGAGGTGGAAAAACGCAGTCTTACAAACCTGATTAATATTCTGTTTAAATGACATATCCTGATATACACATATATATATATATATATATATATATATATATATATATATATATATATATATATATATATATATATATATATATATATATATATATATATATATATACATATACATATATATATATATATATATATATATACATATATATATACATATATATATATATATATATATATATATATATATATATATATATATATATATATATATATATATATATATATATATATATACACATATACATATATATATATATACACATATACATATATATATATATATATATATATATATATATATATATATATATACATACACACATATATATATATACATATTTGTGTGTATATATATATATATATATATAGATATATATACACACATATATATATATAATATATATATATATATATCACACACATATATATAATATATATATATATA
>CM026219.1:480563-539956 GCA_014839995.1 Xenentodon cancila
ATTTACATATATATATATATATATATATATATATATATATATATATATATATATATATATATATATATATATATATACATATATATATATATATATATATATATATATATATATACATATATATATATACATATATATATATTTATATATATTTGATGTTACATTGTGAAGTTTAAATTGAAACTTAAGATAAAATATTTAATGTTTTAAGACCGCAGACCGTCCACAGAGTGTTAATCAGATGTTCTGCTGGGTTTCCGACTGGTGATCAATCAGTCAATCGACCTCCAAATAAAACTACCTGACGTCTTATCGAGGTCACTGCAGGTTGTTTGTACGTTGTCGGTATTTCATCTGATCAAACACCAAATGTGAACATGAATAAATTTGGGAAGAACATCAGGGTGACATCGGTTCACGTCTCATGAACCTGTTCTAGACCGGTGAACCACAGTGATCAGTCCCAGCAGGCACTGAGGTGTCAACTCTGTCTGCAGGTGAAGTGTGATCAATACTGGCCTACGGACCGAGAGCCTCTGTACTACGGAGATCTGGTCATCCAGATGTTGTCGGAGTCGGTCCTGCCGGAGTGGACCATCCGGGAGTTCAAGATCACCTCGGTAACAGACATCCTTGTGAAGAAGACTCGAAGAAAACTCGTGATGCTTGGTGTCTTCTTCAGGAGGTCACCAGCACTGATCGTCTCTATGGTTGATCCTGACAGGAGAGCAGCTGCAGCTACCCTCGGGTGCTGCGTCACTTCCACTACACCGTGTGGCCCGACCATGGAGTCCCAGAGACCACCCAGTCCCTGATCCAGTTCGTCAGGACTGTCCGGGACTACGTGGATCGATCACCAAGTACTGGAGCTACCGTCGTCCACTGCAGGTGGGTTACTGGTTTTCCTGGAAACTGCAGGTCTCCTCTGGTTTCCACCATCATTAACTGGTCTGGGTCTGGGTCTGTGTTTGTGCATCAGTGCTGGAGTCGGCCGCACCGGGACCTTCATTGCCCTGGACCGGGTGCTGCAGCAGCTGGATTCCAAAGGCACTGTTGACCTGTACGGATGCGTGTTCGATCTCCGCCTGCACCGCCAGCACATGGTCCAGACTGAGGTACATCACCCAAACCAGTCACACCAGTGCAGATCCTAAGGATACTGTTCCAGTTGGAGGCCTTCAAACAACCAGTAACTGAGGACCATTTTGAACATGTGTGTGTTTCAGTGTCAGTACGCCTTCCTGCATCAGTGCGTCCGCGACGTCCTCAGAGCCAGAAAACATCGCAGTGAACAGGAGAACCCGCTCTACCCGATCTATGAGAACTTCAACCCCGAGTACTACCGCGGTGAGTCGCTACTTCCTCTAACATGACCGCGTTTCACTCGTGGACTCGTCACTGCCCCTCCAGATGAGTTGCTTAGCAACCATACGAACACAAGTGATGCATGGAGACATGTGGAAGTGACAGAAGCAACATCTGGACTAGAGGGACATGGGGAAATGCAGCAGGAACTCAGCTCTTACAGGATGCTGGTACTTTCTTCATAACTTGTAGATGATTTTACTCTAAAATGACACAAATAAGTTAGATTGTAGATCCTCTTAAATCAAACTAAATGTTAGGGGGTTTTGAGAGGTCCAGAATTCTCTGTCACATCCTGTTTACTTGTGTTTATGATCACCTGAGAAAGTTTCTCTGTTTTTTTTTCCTAATAATTCCTAATGATGAAGTATGGTGGTACCCATCCCTGGTGCACGTGAAGTGACTGGATTTACTGACCAGGTAGTGCCGGTCTGCATCCTTCAGCTCGGTGGAGGACTTTCCTGGTAGATCTTTGCTTTAGCTGCTGCCAGTGAACTGGACGGACTTGCTCCGTGAACGTTCCCGTACATATCCCATAGGTGTGGAAAGCAGTATTCCTACTTTTATAACTTCACTGACTCGTCTCGTCTCTCCTCAGATTTTATCTACAACGGACGCTGACGTGACCATCGTCTTCATGAAATGAGGAGACAAGAAACCTTTAGACCATCGGTGACGAAAGCAGAACACGTTTAAGAAGTTTAATCCAACGCCAGCGTTTTTAACGTTTTTAATCCGGACTGATGGGACTAAAGTTCTTCTTAGACGCTCAACCAAACACACGCCCAGTATTTGTGGAATGCAATCATCTGTCTTCATGAATCAGTCTAAATAAGAGTGTCAGATGTAACTGGATCCAACACCTAAAGAGCCTAAACGAGGACCGAGGAAACGGGCTCCACCTCAACGTTTCCTACGTCAAATGTAATCGTCTGCCCATGTTTGAATAGCTTCATTTAAACGTTGATTTCTGACAAATAAGTCCTTCCCTTGCCTCCTACCCTCGCCTCCTTCCCTACATCCAACCAGCCAGCACTGCCTTAGTTTCTACAGCGTCTCTTCAAACAACAAAGAAAAGTCCGGTTTTTATTTACGGAAACGTGATCAGATGTTGCACAGACGAGATGAACAGCAGGTCTAAAGCCAACGGATTGGTGCACTTTTCACAGATTTACGAGTTTCTGCTTTACATTTGTTTGGTTGTTTCCACCGGTGGCTCTAAAACGCTATCACGCTTGCTCAGCTAGGCAGGTTTATTCATCCAAAACTTAAATTCACAAATCTGTGCGTTTTCTTCTCGGAGGCGGACAGATGAATCGTCTCTGAACATTTAAAGTCCGTCACTGAACAACCAGAAACAGCGTTGAAGACGCGGAGCTGCATCTTCTCTGTTCAACATCAGTGAAGATCATCCAAAAGACGCCGGGCGACAGTTGACGTCCATCTTCTCAGCCACACTTCAAACTAAAACACCTTCAGTTTAGTATATAAAAAAAACCTCCACAAACTCAGAGAAGATCCTGAGCTCCACATCGACAACACATCGGTGGCCGTCTGGAAGAAAAGCCATCCGTGTTTGTGTCTCCACACGTTCTCACTGACCCATATAAGCTGTTTTATTTAAGGATTACACATATTGCTGTATGTAAATATTGATGTAATACTCTTTTCTTTTAAACATTATAATGGGTTGATGTGTCAGGTATTTTCATTCACTGCCGCTTTTACCTCCTGCTTTCTGATCATTTTATTCTAGAAAAATGAAATGCTTTAAACAGCTTTTTCCAGCTGGAGTGCGTTTTAAAGTTGTTATGATGAAACGGTTCATCCCTGGAATCACACAAACAGAGACAGGGTCCAGGGTCTGGATCCGGACCTGCAGGTCCTCTAGGGACCACCAGGATCTGGATCTGGGCCTGCAGAACCGCTACGGACCACCAGGGTCTGGATCCGGACCGTCCCATTCATTAAGAGAGTATTGTCAGTGGCTGGTTTGGGTTCAGGTCTTCACCCCCCTGTGGTCAAAAGTGGTAGTCGTCCCCGGTTTTAACTATTTTAAACACTTCATGGATATAAATATTCACTTTCTGATTTTACTGGACTTCTTTTTTTATTTTAAAGTCGTCAGGTTGTCTTCTGTGTTCTAGACTGTGTTTGAAAAATCCCACTTCTGCTCATGTGTGAACTTTGTTTTTTAAGGACAGAGTCACTGACAACGCTGACCTAATGTTGACATTTTTGTTTTACAAATATCAGTCAATGTTTGTAAAAAATGACCTAAAATCTGCTTCCTGAAAGTTGTGACAGCACATATTTCAGATTCTTCACTGCCCTCATGATTACACCCGTCTGAGATGTGGATTGACTTAATATTGATTACAGATATTTGAACTGGTTTATTACCTGCTTTAGATCATATTACTGGAATAAAACGCTCATTAAAGTAGCTGTGAACCGTGTTTCTTTGAGTTATTTTACATGTCAGTTTACGGAGGAGCGGGTGGATGGGGCCAGTGGGTGTAACCAGATCAGCAAATCCACTGCAAAAGGTCAAAGACTACATTTAACATTTAAACTATTTTACCACCATGAGATGGTTTGTTCCTAATGAACCTTAAAAAGGCCTCATATTCTGCTTTTTCTGACTTGAAATGATTTAAATGGTCCTGACTGAGCAATCAAAACGTGATGTTTAACAAGACTTTTGTTAAGAACTTAACTGTACATAAGTCTGCACGTCATGCAGCCAACAAGCAGCCAACGACCAACAAACGATTAGCCTGCGAGCAGCCAACGATTAGCCTGCGAGCAGCCAAAGATTAGCCAGCGAGCAGCCAAAGATTAGCCAGCGAGCACCCAGCGAGCAGCCAAAGATTAGCCAGCGAGCACCCAGCGAGCAGCCAAAGATTAGCCAGCGAGCAGCCAACGATTAGCCTGCGAGCAGCCAAAGATTAGCCAGCGAGCACCCAGCGAGCAGCCAAAGATTAGCCAGCGAGCAGCCAACGATTAGCCAGCGAGCAGCCAAAGATTAACCAGCGAGCACCCAGCGAGCAGCCAAAGATTAGCCAGCGAGCAGCCAAAGATTAGCCAGCGAGCAGCCAACGATTAGCCAGCGAGCAGCCAACGATTAGCCTGCGAGCAGCCAACGATTAGCCTGCGAGCAGCCAACGATTAGCCAGCGAGCAGCCAAAGATTAACCAGCGAGGAGCTAGAACAACCAACAGCTTCACCTCCTACAGTCCAGCTCGGGAATTGGTCTGATCTTTGGTGCTAACCATCAGAATCCCAATTCCAGAGGAACACTCCTCTGGATTCATCAGATCACCTATCACTGTGGGAAATCAGATTTAGTATGGATGTCGGATCGTTTCTGTAAGTGTAGGTGTGTATAAAACTGAACTACCAAGAACCACGTTGTCTTTTCTTCATTCTGATTGGACAATGCGGACAGAGATGTGAACTGACAACGTTTCTGCAGCGGTGTCGGTCATCCAGTGGATCCTGAGATATGTCCTTGTACAAACTCACATACTGAAGAGGCAAGCTGGCAAACAAACCCAAGATTGTACTGTTTGAGAGGATTTAATACTTTAGGTGGCATTTATATCAAATAAAAGTGTACTTAAGGTTTGAATTTCTCAAAATATTCAACAGAAAATCTGTCTTGATACAATAAATGAGATTTTATAAAATTGATTTTTTTTAGTGTGTCTGAAAATAGAGAAAATCTATTCATGTCATCCGTCCGTAACTGCATTACTGACATTAGAATAAAACCAGGAGACGGACATCTCAGCTTCTGGCTTCTGTATTGATCTGCCCTCTGAGTCTGGAACTGGGTGACCCAGTTAGAGAAGTTTCCAGGCTCAGAGTCCCATCAGAGAGGACAAGTTGAGTGTAAACCCCCCATGAGCAGATGTCCAGATGTCCCGTCTGAGCTGGCAGAGGTTCACAGCAGTGGTAGGGTTAGTCCTACTCCTGCAGCTCCACTTCGACGCTCAGCATCAGGGATACGCACTTTCCACATGTTATAATGGAATGTGGATCCTAAAAAACTTTCTCTCTTTTCTTTTTCCGCCTCTTTCCTGGCGTAATTGTGCCACTTGCGGTTCATGGAGTGATATTATATTACAATTTCAGCCTGTGTCCAGCCCATCTAGTGTGATGATCTGATATTTTTAGATGAAATTAATCAACATTAAGCTTGACTTTGAGACTTATGAAATAAGCGCCGTTTCCGGGTGAGTCTGAGTTTGTACTGACCAGCACGTGTCGTCGTTTGTCCATCACAGAGTCCGAGGTTCCAGTTACACCCATGCTGTGGCTGCTCCAACAGATGCCCTGCGTTCCCGCGTTCTTGGGGACTGAGAAAGTCTGGTTACGTTTACCGGAGTTTACTGTTACCACGGCAACGTAAGAGAAAGGCCATACGCCGTTTCCTGATTTTGTCACCTCTTAGACTGTAGCGTAGTCATTAAAACCTTACTCTGGAATGTCTGATCAGACACATTTTAATCAATATTCAAATTTATGTTAACTAAAGGGTAACTGTGATGAAGACAGGCGGCCAGGTGATGTCACTGGTCTGATCAGAAGGCTCTGTGTCTTTGTCTGGAAAGGTGTTAGAAGATGTTAGAAACGCATTTGAAACGAGATTGCACTTCCACAGATCTCCATCACCTCAGATGTAATAACGAGTGGACGCCGCTTTGACCGCTGTAGGAGTCGATGAGCTGCTGTCAGCTCCGGTCACTCACATCCAACCAGTACGAATCACAGCACACATGCACGAGAGACAGTTTGGTCAGCTTTACTTCATTAAAAAAGAACAATTCATATCTGATTCAGTTCATACAATCGCACACACACACACACACACACACACACACACACACACACACACACACACACACACACATATATGTATATATATATATATATATATATATATATATATATATATATATATATATATATATATATATATATATATATACATAAGGTCACAGCTTTGTGTTCATAAAAAACAAATACTCATAATATTTATCTAAATCCATCCAAAATGTCTTAAAAACAATGGCAGAAATGTAATAAAAAGCAGGAGTACAGAGAAAGTGGTTTGGCATTAAACATTGCAGTTCGAGGTGAACAAGGGCCGATATGTGTTTGGGTTTGAGAGTTGCTGGTTTCAGAGAGCGATCGATCTGACTCAGGCGGTACAAGTGTCGGTGTCAGTCCTCCTCTCGTCCTCCAGGAGGCCATTCATCTCCATTTGATTTGTGATAGAAAGAACAGAGATGAAGGGGGCCACATGAAAGGGAGGATGCTCAGAGAGCCTAACAGCCCTGAGTCGCATTACAGTTGAATTAGTATTCTCTGTGATGTTTTACAAACATCTCTTTATGTTGGTTTAGTTAATCCTAATTCGTTGTATCTTTATTAGTAATGATCTTAGTTAAGAAGAGCCTTTATTTTACCGGATGTTGAAGTTTTATATAAGAAGTTTATTTTGACAGAGCCATTAGCATATGTCACTTCCTGTTTTAAGTTATCGGGGGTGTTTGGATTTTTCGAGAAACAAGGCTGACCTGTAACGAGAGCTTGGACTCAATCCATGTTCACCCAATATCCTTATCGTACAGGCAATGCTGTAAGTTATTTCTGTTAATGTAAGAGTGATTGTGGAATTTATAAAATGTTCGTTGTTAGTATATTGAACGTATTTTGTAATGTTTGTTGCAGTTTTCACCGAAAGTCGATGAAGAAGTGCACGAAGTAAACGTTGAATCTTACGACGACTCTGTCTTCATTCGACGAGGTTTAACTTGGCCTACCTGGAGGACGACCCCTGCTCCGACTACATCAACGCCAGCTACATTCCTGTATGAACACACTCCCACACACACTTGTTGAACACACACTCTGAGATGAGCTGACCTATGATGTGTGTGTGAACAGGGTAACAACTACCGGCGCGAGTACATCGCCACGCAGGGACCGCTGCCCGGAACCAAAGACGATTTCTGGAGAACGGTGTGGGAGCACGGCGTCCACAACGTTGTCATGGTGACGCAGTGTGTGGAGAAAGGACGGGTGAGGCTGGGTTTGTTTGATAGAGGAGGCGTTCCACTGGTTTTTAGTCTGCCGACAGCAGAAAACCAGCTGAATGTTAAACGAAAGATCTGGAAGAGGAACGATACCAGTACAAAGATCTAAGCAAATTACTCAAACAGGTAACAGGACTAATTGGTTCCTGTAGACCTCCCTGAGCTGGCTCTAGACTGTTTGGTTCCTGTAGACCTCCCTGACTTGACTCTAGACTGTTTGGTTCTTGTAGACCTTCCTGACCAGACACTAGACTGTTTGGTTACTGTAGACCTCCCTGACCTGACTCTAGACTGTTTGGTTCTTGTAGACCTCCCTGAGCTGACTCTAGACTGTTTGGTTCCCGTAGACCTCCCTGACCAGACTCTAGACTAATTGGTTCCTGTAGACCTCCCTGACCAGACTCTAGACTAATTGGTTCCTGTAGACCTCCCTGACTTGACTCTAGACTGTTTGGTTCTTGTAGACCTTCCTGACCAGACTCTAGACTGTTTGGTTCCTGTAGACCTCCCTGACTTGACTCTAGACTGTTTGGTTCTTGTAGACCTTCCTGACCAGACTCTAGACTGTTTGGTTACTGTAGACCTCCCTGACCTGACTCTAGACTGTTTGGTTCTTGTAGACCTCCCTGAGCTGACTCTAGACTGTTTGGTTCCCGTAGACATCCCTGACCAGACTCTAGATTAATTGGTTCCTGTAGACCTCCCTGAGCTGACTCTAGACTGTTTGGTTCCTGTAGAGCTACCTGACCTGACTCTAGACTGTTTGGTTCTTGTAGACCTTTCTAACCAGACTCTAGACTGTTTGGTTCCTGTAGATCCTCCCTGAGCTGACTCTAGACTGTTTGGTTCCTGTAGACCTCCCTGACCTGACTCTAGACTGTTTGGTTCTTGTAGACCTTTCTAACCAGACTCTAGACTGTTTGGTTCTTGTAGACCTTCCTGACCAGACTCTAGACTGTTTGGTTCCTGTAGACCTCCCTGACCTGACTCTAGACTGTTTGGTTCCTGTAGACCTCCCTGACCTGACTCTAGACTGTTTGGTTCCTGTAGACCTCCCTGACCTGACTCTAGACTAATTGGTTTCTGTAGATCCTCCCTGGCCTGACTCTAGACTGTTTGGTTCCTGTAGACCTCCCTGACCTGACTCTAGACTGTTTGGTTCCTGTAGACCTCCCTGACCTGACTCTAGACTAATTGGTTTCTGTAGATCCTCCCTGGCCTGACTCTAGACTGTTTGGTTCCTGTAGACCTCCCTGACCTGACTCTAGACTGTTTGGTTCCTGTAGACCTCCCTGACCTGACTCTAGACTGTTTGGTTTCTGTAGACCTCCCTGGCCTGACTCTAGACTGTTTGGTTTCTATAGACCTCCCTGACTTGACTCTAGACTGTTTGGTTCCTGTAGACCACCCTGACCTGACTCTGTACTGTTTGGTTACTGTAGACCTCCCTGACCTGACTCTAGACTGTTTGGTTCCCGTAGACCTCCCTGAGCTGACTCTAGACTGTTTGGTTCCCGTAGACCTCCCTGACCAGACTCTAGACTAATTGGTTCCTGTAGACCTCCCTGACCAGACTCTAGACTAATTGGTTCCTGTAGACCTCCCTGACTTGACTCTAGACTGTTTGGTTCTTGTAGACCTTCCTGACCAGACTCTAGACTGTTTGGTTACTGTAGACCTCCCTGACTTGACTCTAGACTGTTTGGTTCTTGTAGACCTTCCTGACCAGACTCTAGACTGTTTGGTTACTGTAGACCTCCCTGACCTGACTCTAGACTGTTTGGTTCTTGTAGACCTCCCTGAGCTGACTCTAGACTGTTTGGTTCCCGTAGACATCCCTGACCAGACTCTAGACTGTTTGGTTCCCGTAGACCTCCCTGACCAGACTCTAGACTAATTGGTTCCTGTAGACCTCCCTGAGCTGGCTCTAGACTGTTTGGTTCCTGTAGACCTCCCTGACTTGACTCTAGACTGTTTGGTTCTTGTAGACCTTCCTGACCAGACACTAGACTGTTTGGTTACTGTAGACCTCCCTGACCTGACTCTAGACTGTTTGGTTCTTGTAGACCTCCCTGAGCTGACTCTAGACTGTTTGGATCCCGTAGACCTCCCTGACCAGACTCTAGACTAATTGGTTCCTGTAGACCTCCCTGACCAGACTCTAGACTAATTGGTTCCTGTAGACCTCCCTGACTTGACTCTAGACTGTTTGGTTCTTGTAGACCTTCCTGACCAGACACTAGACTGTTTGGTTACTGTAGACCTCCCTGACCTGACTCTAGACTGTTTGGTTCTTGTAGACCTCCCTGAGCTGACTCTAGACTGTTTGGTTCCCGTAGACCTCCCTGACCAGACTCTAGACTAATTGGTTCCTGTAGACCTCCCTGACCAGACTCTAGACTAATTGGTTCCTGTAGACCTCCCTGACTTGACTCTAGACTGTTTGGTTCTTGTAGACCTTCCTGACCAGACTCTAGACTGTTTGGTTCCTGTAGACCTCCCTGACTTGACTCTAGACTGTTTGGTTCTTGTAGACCTTCCTGACCAGACTCTAGACTGTTTGGTTACTGTAGACCTCCCTGACCTGACTCTAGACTGTTTGGTTCTTGTAGACCTCCCTGAGCTGACTCTAGACTGTTTGGTTCCCGTAGACATCCCTGACCAGACTCTAGATTAATTGGTTCCTGTAGACCTCCCTGAGCTGACTCTAGACTGTTTGGTTCCTGTAGAGCTACCTGACCTGACTCTAGACTGTTTGGTTCTTGTAGACCTTTCTAACCAGACTCTAGACTGTTTGGTTCCTGTAGATCCTCCCTGAGCTGACTCTAGACTGTTTGGTTCCTGTAGACCTCCCTGACCTGACTCTAGACTGTTTGGTTCTTGTAGACCTTTCTAACCAGACTCTAGACTGTTTGGTTCTTGTAGACCTTCCTGACCAGACTCTAGACTGTTTGGTTCCTGTAGACCTCCCTGACCTGACTCTAGACTGTTTGGTTCCTGTAGACCTCCCTGACCTGACTCTAGACTAATTGGTTTCTGTAGATCCTCCCTGGCCTGACTCTAGACTGTTTGGTTCCTGTAGACCTCCCTGACCTGACTCTAGACTGTTTGGTTCCTGTAGACCTCCCTGACCTGACTCTAGACTGTTTGGTTCCCGTTAGACCTCCCTGACCAGACTCTAGACTAATTGGTTTCTGTAGATCCTCCCTGGCCTGACTCTAGACTGTTTGGTTCCTGTAGACCTCCCTGACCTGACTCTAGACTGTTTGGTTCCTGTAGACCTCCCTGACCTGACTCTAGACTGTTTGGTTTCTGTAGACCTCCCTGGCCTGACTCTAGACTGTTTGGTTTCTATAGACCTCCCTGACTTGACTCTAGACTGTTTGGTTCCTGTAGACCACCCTGACCTGACTCTGTACTGTTTGGTTCCTGTAGATCTTTCTGGGCTGACTCTAGACTGTTTGGTTCCTGTAGACCTCCCTGACCTGACTCTAGACTGTTTGGTTCCTGTAGACCTCCCTGACCTGACTCTAGACTGTTTGGTTCCTGTAGACCTCCCTGACCTGACTCTAGACTGTTTGGTTCCTGTAGACCTCCCTGACCTGACTCTACACTGTTTGGTTCCTGTAGACTTCCCTGACCTGAGTCTAGACTGTTTGGTTCCCATAGACCTCCCTGACCTGACTCTGTAATGTTTGGTTCCTGTAGATCTTTCTGGGCTGAGTCTAGACTGTTTGGTTCCTGTAGACCTCCCTGACCATCCCAGACCAGTACCTTCACCTGTCTGTATGGATGTCTGTTGGATACCTGCAGACATCCTGACCTCCAGACCTCGTCTATGTGGATCACCAACTATCCATATATCACCCATATATACATAGAAGTCTTAGTTCTGCTGCTGATAGATAACTTTACTATTGTATCCTGTCTTGTACCTTTGACGGTGTGTCTGTGTCTCTTCTCTCTACTTCCTGTTCCACCCGGCTGGTCTTCAGCAGGAGGGTCCCCCCTTGTGATCCAGGTCCTGATCCAGGTTTCTTCCCTCTTAAAGGGCCGTTGTTTATGTAATAATTGCTCGGGTGTCATGTTCTCTGAAAAGATCCTGGAGACAACTTGTGTTGTAATAGATGCTGTATAAATACAATTGAATTTAATTGAATTCAAAGCCAGAGAAAATTTACATTTCATGAATGTGATGGAGAGCAGAAGAAGCTGCAGTGAGATAAAATCTTTCTTTATTTAAAGATTTCTATCAGGCACAATAGTTATCATTGTTATTGACATGGGAAAAGCAGCTACCTGTGTCACATGGTACAATGCTGAGGTTAAGTAAGAACAGAGTAAGAACGAGGAAAAGACAACACAGTGCTGAGAATAAAGACATATTCCAAACAAATAATCCAAGACAAACCCCCAGCAGGAATAGTGAGAGAAAAACAATAAAAGACATCTGAGCTTTCTGACAGAGGCAAATCAGCACGTTAACGAAGATAAAAATAAGGAACGTGGAACGCTGGACATTCAACATACTCAAGGGTCGTTGTCCTGATGAAGTGGAAGTAGTGGTACACTCGCATGTCACGTTTTTCATCAAAAATAGGACAGCAATTCATTTTTGACATCAAGGAGCTCCATCCAGCATCTAAACTGTGCAGTTCCTCCACTGACCACTGGGGGGCTTAATCCAGATGAATCTACCTTTGTCCTTGGCCAAAGGCTGCTAGGTGGGGCTAACTGGACTACATCGTTAATAAACTGGGATGAACTTGGGTTTTGGCTTTTGTTGTATGAGCCAGATGCCAAATTTCATAAGCTAGTTTTGACATGTGATTTAGCAGGTGCTGTGAGGGCCAGGCATGGCCTGAAGGTCCAAAGAAAAAGAAGAGCTGGTCCATGTCTGGTAGGTATGTGGCTGAGTTCAGACAGGGGCACCTACCTGGACTCAATACTGTCAGTCCAAGCTAACCAGGGTTGGGCGGAGGCAGCTTCTGCTAAGAGGGCGTCGCCCAGATCTCCTACAAAACAACACAACAACCTACACCTGACATCATGAAGGGTTTGTCCAGTTCTTCATATACGGTCCACGGGGGGACTAATTCACACGCTCCAGATGTAAAAACGTAGTTCTCTGACGCACACAGAACTACATATTTCATGTTTTTACATGATGTGGATGCAAAAATGTGACGTCTGCAGTGCTGTGAGTTAGTGCTGCATTAGGAACGCAGCTGAACACCTCCCCTCCATTTCAGTTGTCAGTTATCAACTTAACAATTACAAACAACTCACATCTGTTAAAATATCAATAAATACCAAAACCACACCAACATAACACTTTCTGTTATGTGAAGAAGCAAAATACAGCATTGAGTTGCAAATGTCAGAGCAGCAGAGCACATGGCTTCAGATGGAAAATCTAACTTTAGAAAGCTCTGATGGGAACGTGACAGAAGCTTGTGAAGTGTCATTAAAATACAGAACACTGCTACAGTGGCGCTACAGTCTGTTTGGAGAGGGACAGATGCTTCTACAGATGCTTTTAAGGACGTTTAAATGGCTTTGAACAGGGAAACACAAGCTGACAGCAGAAAGTTTCTTTTTTTTTTTAAAAAATGCGTGAAGATCTTGAACAACTTTTTTTTAGAGTTGCAGTTGCTCATTTGAGGTTTTACATAGAAGGTCCAACAGGATTAGTGAATTTATAACTAAACTATAACTTAAAAGTCCTCCTTGTAGCAAAACCACTTCTGACCACATGGGGGCAGCAAACGAAGGGACGCAACAACACGTCTGCTGGGACAAAGAGGAAACACAAGACTTTCCAGGCTGTCTCCACTAAGAGTTTGCAACTTTTCAAAGTCCACCCATCCTACATATCAATTTTATCCTTTGCAGGGTCACAGGGATCTGCTGGAGAGGCAGGGGTCCACCCTGGACAAGTCACCACACCATCGCAGGGCCACATTCAAACATAAACAACCGTGAACGCTCACATTCACACCTACGGGCAATTCAGAATAACCAATCAACCTAACATGCATGTTTTTGGACTGTTGAAGCCGGAGTACCCGCAGGGAACCCACGCAAGCACGGGGAGAACATGCAAACTCCAAACAGAAAGACTCCCGCCGGGATGGGAATCGACCCAGAACCCTTCTTGCTGTGAGGCAACAGTGCTGACCCTTTTCAAAGGCACAATTTTTCTCCAACAGACTTTTGATTTTTTAAAGTCAGAAATTCAAAGTATTTCTTTCCTAGCACTACTATTTCCTGTTAAATTGTATCAGTTATCACAGATCACCTCAATGGGTTCCAACTTTTCCATCCCAGTTTTAATCAAACATTGGCCTCCAAAACACAATCTTACACAGGAGCCTCAAGAAGCTAGAAACGTCCCTGGCAAACATGCAGAAGCTGTGAGTAGGAACACCGTCTTCATGGAGAATCCACAGATCACTTGTGGATTATTTTTGAACTGGTCCATGACTGATTCATTTATCATTTATTGACCAATCATGGGTTAACTGGGGGGGTTGGGAGGAGCTAACATTGCTCATTAACAGTTAGTTGCTGCTTCAAATGAGCAACTGACTGTAGCATGTCAACGTGACTCTGCTTCGCAGTCCTACTTCTGACTACATGGGGGCATATTGACCCGCCACCGAAAACCCTGTGACTGCTGAGTCTGGCACGTCTTGTAATACTATTTTATCCCACTAGAGGGGCACTTCCTTGTGTCTTCCTACAGAGGCTGAACCTTCTTGTGTGATGCTTGAGGTGGTATTGCCACAATCTTTTTTTTATTTTTCAAGGTTAAATACTTTTCTGGTATTATCTGTCCTTGTGAGAAGAATTAGCACCACCTGCTGTTTTGTGTGTTTTTTTAAGTCATCTTTAGTATAAAAACGTTTCCTAGCTGATTCACTCTGAATTTTGAGACATTTCTGCTACATATTGATGACAAGCTGGTTTCTAAACTTTGCTTTTCTCTTGTTATGGCATTTTTAGACCAGCCCTGTCCCTTTAGAAAAAAATCAAAACAAAAAATCCATACTTATAGAAAGGAACAATGCTGGTTTACAGGCCACGACACAAACACTTGTTTTTTGGTTCGATATGAAGAAAACTCTGACCTTTAAGATCTGGCCTCCAACACACAACAGGATCTACTGAGGGGTTTCTGGGTGGGGCAACCGTGAGCCATTTATTTCTATAACCAGGGCCCCTTATCAAGACCTGTGGTTCCTTTATTGACCTCTAGAGTCTGGATCCAGACCTGCGGTTACTCTACCGACCTCTAGGGTCCAGGTCCAGATCTGTGGTTCCTCTACCAACCACTAGGGTCCAGGTCCAGATCCGTGGTTCCTCTACCCTGCCTGGTAGACCCTACTAGTCGGTACAGGAAGTGCAGCAGGGTGACCACTGACCAACTGACCACCAGGGTCTTAATCCAACAGTAAGTTTATCTCCATGCTAAAATGTTCAACTTTACAGCAGAGAATAACATATTTACAGTCTGGTACAAAAACAGTTTTGGTCTGCAGAGTTACATTTCATCAGAGACACCTCATCAGTTAAAATTTCATTAAAACATATCATGTTCATTTGATCGTGAAGCACTTTTGCCATCATTTCTGTTTTTAAATGTTCTATATATTAACGTTTGACGTTGACTTCCATCCGCTAGGACAGATGGCCATGGCAGGTCTGGCGGTTCCTCGTTTCAGAGGATTTTTAAACGAGGAAGGCAGATTTGATCAGAATGAGCTAAAATAGCTGAGGTGAGGTGGGCGTGTTCAACATTCAGCATGTCCAAACACAAGAACTGGCACATGCGTGTTAGATTAGGTCTTAGTGGGCTAAAACAATCACAATTAAAAGAGAAAATATGTGAAAAACCTGTGACATGGAGCTGTTAGTTTAAATGCTCACAAACCATCAGGTTGTCTGATCGAGGAGCTTCAGAGGACACCTGCGACTGTCGCAGCCTGAAAGACCGATGACCAGAGCTGAAACTACATCACCGGGAAGATTCACCTCCCACATTTACGTCCTTGCAGCAGACCAATGTCGGCGTTTCTTTGGAAACGGAGTTTTGGTTGGGTCTGATGACACTGGAGCCAAATCTCTTATTGAAGCTTATTTCTTCTCTAAAGTCAGAAATCAAAGTCCAGGATGACGTCTCTAAAACGGTTATTTCTAAACCCTGCTGCAATAAAATCACAAAAACAATAAAATAACAGGGGGAAAGGTTAACCTTTTAAGGTAACTATTTCAGAAAACTATCCAGTGTCCCATATTCTACAGTATTGAACTGTATTCGTATTGACCAGCACCATAATAGTTGTTATACAGATTAGACGAAGGGCTCCATCATGTCAAATGATCTGGACCTCTAAATTCTCCATTTCCTGTATGATCTTGGATGTTATTCCCCGTCTGCTCCCCGCCCACTCTGCTGTTATTGGTTACATCATGACCATCATGTTGCCATGGTGACAGGGACATTTAGTCAGGGTTAGTATCTTTCTTTTTGAACTGAATGTGGTCTAAGGAGGTGTGGCTGACCTCACCTGGGAATAGATTAATGCGGTGGGGTGTGGTGGGGGTGATAGGTGTTGGTGGAATGAATGTGGAAGCAGAAAGTTGTTTGTGGAAGCTCCTGGTATGACTCTTTAAAACATTCATTTACAGCTTAGTCATGGACTTCTTAACATGGTAGACAATTGAAAAGTGAAGTTATGACAGTTTTAGACTGATTTGAACCTTTGATGGTCAGGTAAGAAAATTAGTTTAATTACATTTTATCTCATAAACCAATCCTGAAGCCATTTTTATTATTTGGTGTTCAGGTCTTTTATGAGTCTTACTTGTCAAAAGGTTTCAGATAAAAACCTAATTGATCCAACAAAGGAAATTGTCCATATTTTAAGTGAGAGGACTTTCTGTGCTTCTCAACTGCTGAAGTTTTGAAAATTTCCACTATTTTCAGTTATCGTTGAACAAAAAGTTTCTTGGTTGTCAAAGATGTTACTGAATGTTTGGATAGTATTTGGACAAAACAAGCCAAGTGAAGACCTTTGAATCTTTAGGTAACTAGATTGACAAAACATTCTTCTGGAAAACTCTGACAAGCATTTTAAAAAATATGTTAAGACATTACAAAACATGAGTCGGTAAACAGAGAAAGTAAATAATAGAAGATAAAACTAGTTTCATGTTTTCATGTCTCCTCCTAACAACATGGACCATGAGCCAGAACTTTGTAAACTGGAGAAGAAGCTGGACTGGAATAAAAAAGTAAGCAAAAACAACAAACCAGCCCCTCCCCCACCAGTAGTGCTATGGCTCTACTTCCAAAGTCCCTCCCACCAGGGGAGGCTGTCATGACCACACAGGTCAGTAACCACTCCTCCTGGCTCTGATTTGTGGTTTCACTTTATCAGATTTATACAATTGCCGAAAGTGATTGATGAACCTTTTCATTCAAAAACTTCCAGTTAATGGTTGCTACAGATAAAAGGTTTAAGAAGAGATCCATCAGAGATGGAACCTAATAAATAAGGATATGTTCATACTGGAATCAGCTACAAGAAGAAAACCAGGCTACCGGTTTTTAAAACACCGCGAAGATTCAGCTCAGCATTCTTGGAGGGACAGTTCAAGTTAAAGAAGGTGCAACACCATGGGTTTCCCCGTGGCTATGCCTCTATGTCCAGTTTGAGATCATACTAATCACTCTAAACCGTTGATTTCCTGATGCCACCACATCAATACCATAAAAACAGATTCTCTTTCTTTTTTAATGTTCCCGGTCACGCCGCCGTACCGGTACTGCAAACAGCGGCAAGGTCCTGGAAGGCGACAAAAGGTCCAGGTCAGAGTTTGTTCTCAGGGGGTCCCTGGCTTTGTCGCCATGGCGATCTGAGGGCATGGCAGACAGGTCTTGGCAGACCTCATAGGAACACTTCCTCTTCTGGAGTGCCTCGGCTCTGACCGCCAGAGAGCGGGCGCACACCGTCAGGAGAACAATGAGTGTGCCCAGAAGGAGGGACACCATTGGCCAGAGAACACAATGCAGCAGGACACTGGTGTCATGGGAACGGTGCCACAGCACATCATCCGGCCTGAAATTACAAGAAGAAAAAAAAAACAGTCACCAGCAGAAGCTGGAACACCCTATTTTAGTCCTGAATATCTGCTCATAGTGAACGCTATTTGGTAAATATGACCTCTGATAAACTCAAGACAGTTCTTTGAGGTTGTCACATGACCTGAATTAAACCCCTTATCATCAATTCCTCCACCACCGCGCTTGACATTGGGTCTGAGGTGTTTCTGCTGGTTTTCTCCAAACATAGTTCTGGACATGAAGACCCAACATCTTCATGTTGGTCTCATCTGTCGAGAGGAAATTGTTCTAGAAGTCTGCTGGTTTGTTTAGATGCAGTTTTGTGAAGCTCAGTTGTGCTTCCTTTTTTTTTTAGACAGAAGGGTTTTCTTCCTGGAAACCTTTCCAAACAAATGATTCATGGTCATTGAGGCCTGTAGACTACATAATCTTTCTCATCGTTGAATGTAAAATTTCAGATAGTTGGTAGTTAAAAAGGTTGTATAATCCTTTTCAAATTATTATGCACCAACAGCTGCATCTCTAAGATCATTCCTGAGGTTTATCCCTTTGGGTATTGTGCACACCTGAATGCTCCAGGACAGCAAAATGCCAAAACATCTGCTTTTCTAGATCTCTGCACACCTATTAATGATCAGCTCATCAGTGATGATTATCAGCTTATCAATGGCAATGATAGTTTTAGCTGTGGTGATGATCAGCTCATCTTTGGCAATGATCAGTTAATCTGTGGTGATGATCAGCACATCAGGGGCAATGATCATTTTAGCTGTGGTGATGATCAGTTCATCTGTGGCGATGATCCGTTCATCTGAGGGTATGATCAGCTATTCATTGGTGATAATCAGCTCATTAGTGGTGATGATCAGTTGATCTGTGGTGATGATCAGCTCATCGGTGGTGATATCAGCTCATCATTGGTGATGATCAGCATATCAGTGGCAATGATAATTTTAGCTGTGATGATGATCAGTTAATCTGTGGCGATGATCAGCTCATCAGTGGCAATGACCATTTTAACTGCGGTGATGATCAGTTCATCTGTGGCGATGATCATTTCATCTGAGGGTATGATCAGCTCATCATTGGTGATAATCAGCTCATTAGTGGTGATGATCAGTTGATCTGTGGTGATGATCAGTTGATCTGTGGTGATGATCAGCTCATCGGAAGCAATGATCATTTTTGCTGTGGCAATGATCAGCTCATCAGTGGTGATGATCAGTTAATCTTTGGTGATAATCAGCATATCAGTGGCAATGGTCATTTTTGCTTTGGCAATGATCAGCTCATCAGTGGTGATGATCAGCTCATCTGTGGCGATGATCAGCTCATCATCGGCCATGATCAGTTCATCTGAGGGTATGATTAGTTCATCTGTGGATATGACCAGCTCATGAGTGGTGATGATCAGTTCATGATTGGTGATTGTCAGCTATTCATATGTGATAATCAGCTCATTAGTGGTGATGATCAGCATATCAGTGGTGATGATCATTTTTGCTGTGGCAATGATCAGCTCATCTGTGGCGATGATCAGCTCATCAGTGGTGATGATCATTTTATCTGTGGCAATAATCAGTTTATCGGTGGCAATGATTAGCTCATCATTGGCGATGATCAGTTCATCTGTGGATATGACCAGCTCATGAGTGGTGATGATCAGTTCATGATTGGTGATTATCAGCTATTCATTGGTGATAATCAGCTCATTAGTGGTAATGATCAGTTGATCTGTGGTGATGATCAGCTCATCTGTGGAAATGATCATTTTTGCTGTGGTGATGATCAGCTCATCAGTGGTGATGATCAGTTCATCAGTTGTGATATCAGCTCATGAGGGGCAATGATAATTTTCGATGTGGCAATAATCAGTTCATCAGTTGTGATGATTAGTTCATAAGTGGCAAGATCAGTTCATCATTGGTGATTATCAGCTCATCAGTGGCAATGATAATTTTAGTTGTGGTGATGATCAGCTCATCAGTGGTGTTGATCAGTTCATCTGTGGCAAAGATCAGTTCATCTGAGGGTATGATCAGCTCATGAGTGGTGATTATAAGCTCATCATTGGCAATGATCAGTTCATCATTGGGGATGATTAGTTTAACAGTGCCGAGGATCAGTTCAATGTAGTACGACTTCATCTTAATAACTTTCAAAAAAGGAAAACAAAAAAAGCCAAAAGTAAAATGAAACCTTGTGAAGTGTTTTTCAGTTTTTCTTGAAAATTACCGATGAGCTGACTTGCAGCATCAGAGGGCTCCCACTGGGCCCTCATTTGGAAACCTAAGATCCCCTGGTGCAGCGATAAAAATAAAAGCAGGCAAGGTCAATGGTAAGCACCGTCCGTGAGGACCAACAAGATTAAGCTGACACACAACAGCAGATTCTCAGCAAGTTTTGTCTCACTAGGTACTGGCCTTCAGTACACCTGTACACATTCATCTACCTGCTCCATCGCCAAGGCAGGTCACTGAAACATCCATCTGATTGAAAAATGTACTGACCACCAGGGTCTGATAGGGTCCCTGATGCCCAGGGACTCTTCGCACCCAATCTCCAATGGTAATGTGAGTGCCCTCCATCCGGCGTGTGAGCAGCTCCACTTCGTCATGCCACAGAACGGCCAGGTCAACCATGATGGCACTCTAAGTGATAGAGGACTACAGCATTATGTCAGGTCATAAGGAGATGGGTGTGATCTCCAGAAGGATCCTGAGCAGCTGGTTGAGGTCAGCCATTAAGTTCCACCCAGCTCCCGGCAACAAGAAGATCCACTCCTCCTGCAGGGTCCTGCAGTAAACCAGGCTGTGATGCGTATGAACAGGTGTAAAACCGCTAACATCAGACAAGTGACTGCACTTGATGTTGTCATGAGTTTAATAATTGTTGTCTTTCATCTACAGCTTACATGGAACCCCAACTCACTTTGTAGCAATGTCCCTGTGCAAATGGAATCCTGGTTGGATCATTATTTGGCAAGATAAGAGTTCACTTTTTCAGCATTCTCCAAACAAGAGTCCAGAAAAAGATGGGTGGATGAAAATATCCCAGTTTCTCCCATGTCCATGTGTAACAGACTTGTACGTCCATAAATCAGTGAACCTGCCTGACGGTCAGTTTTCTTTGGTTTTGCAGAAACCCAGTGATGGATGTCTGTACAGCCCACCTACACCAACAGCAGGAGCCACTAATGTATACATCTGCATCTATTAATGGCACCAATTTGTCAAAATGGACTGAATCCAGGTTAGAGGTTTCAGAACAGGCGTCCGTGCTGCTGTTAACATGCCTCCAGATTGGCAATACCATCTCTGCTGGAAAACAGGAGGTCATTTCTGTTTCAGTGGACAGGATTAAAATCTCTGACCAGAGCCAGTAATTCTAAAATCAGCTCATCTCCCGCAGACATAAATCCCCTCCAAATGGTGCTAGTCGTCTATTTATCTCTGTGCTTTAGCTTACATCCTTCCAATATACCTGTCTGAAGATGAAGATGGATATGTCTGTGTGTGATGGTCACCTCCTCTGCTGGTTGAAGAAGCAGGGGAACGATTGGCTGTTGACCTTTTTGGTGAAGTAATCCTCCCACAACAGGACGCTGTCCCTGTTCTTCTGGTTGTCCCTCTCACAGGGAGGGACGAACGAGCACTGAGACACAAAAATGAAGGCTTTTAAACTGAAATTCAAAACTGAAATTAATACTAAACTGAGTACAGTATTAGTACTGGACAAATACAACATCAGAAGGACAACATAAAACTGTTTTCTCTATTCCATTGATTTCACAAAAATGAAGCCAAAAAGATTTTTAAAAAAATAATGTGGGAAATCCTAACTATCCCCACTCTGGGTCTGTTGTTCTTTCTGTCATTGCTTCAGAACATTGAGGTCTTTGGACATTGACTTCTGCTCAGCTCTCTGAATGTCCCACCTGTATGAGAAGAACTAGACACACACCCTGTGACATCATCATCAGGTTTCTAGCTTTACAAGATGAGGAAAACATTTTTGTAGCACATTCAAAATGTCTTTATTTCTGCTGTTAAGTTGAACATTTTAACATTTAAAGAGAAACTGCAGGTCTGAATCCAGACCCTAGTGGTCGGAAGAGGACCTGCATTTTTTTGTATCAGGTTTGCTTCTTGAGATGGATGCGCAGGTGTTGTGTTTCACACCAAAGCTCTGAAAGTGACTTTTATACATGTTTAACTGGTCTACATGGTAAATACAGCTCAGAACAGTTTATTCTACAAAGTCAGAAAAACAGTCATCCTCCAGATGATATATTATGTTGGAACTTAAAAGGTTGTCTCCTGGGAGGAGACCAGAACATGACCCCCGATCAATTATTACATAAACAACGGCAGGTAAAAACTCCCTTTTTTTTTTTTTTTTCATTATCATTCTTGTCAGTATGGACATCGTGCACATGATGTATGTACGATACACACCGAAATTGGACCTCTGCTTTTAACCCAACTGGGAGTTAAGGGCCTTGCTCAGGGGCCCCCAGTGATTTACCATTGTGGGCAGCCCTGGGCTTGAACCTGGGTCCTCCACGCCACTGTAACCACTAGGCCACCACTCCTTATCAGAATTTAGGAGCAAAAAGGTTAGTGGACATCCAGTCCTTGATGTCCTTAAGACATCAAGGACTGGATGTCCTTCATAGACATCTTCATAGACAAATACAGCTGTGTATCATCAGCATAACAATGAACATTAATGCAGTGGAAGGTTGGAAATCGGTCTATAATTAGGTTAAATGTCTGGGTCAAGAGAGGGTTTTTTAGGCAATGGTTTGATTAACTTTAAAAACCTGTGGCACATATCCTAAGAAAAAGGGCAAGTTGATCTGGTCCAGTATTGTCAAACCAATAAGAGAGAAAACATTTTTGAGTAGCTGAGCTGGGATGATTAAGATCTATTGAAGACTGAGGTCAGGTCAGGGAGGTCTACAGGAACCAAACAGTCTTGAGTCAGGTCAGGGAGGTCTACAGAAACCAAACAGTCTAGAGTCAGGTCAGGGAGGTCTACAGAAACCAAACAGTCTAGAGTCAGGTCAGGGGGGTCTACAGAAACCAAACAGTCTAGAGTCAGGTCAGGGAGGTCTACAGGAACCAAACAGTCTAGAGTCAGGTCAGGTAGGTCTACAGGAACCAAACAGTCTAGAGTCAGTTCAGGGAGGTCTACAAGAACCAAACAGTCTAGAGTCAGGTCAGGGAGGTCAGCAGGAACCAAACAGTCTAGAGTCAGGTCAGGTAGGTCTACAGGAACCAAACAGTCTAGAGTCAGGTCAGGGAGGTCTACAAGAACCAAACAGTCTAGAGTCAGGTCAGGGAGGTCTACAGGAACCAAACAGTCTAGAGTCAGCTCAGGGAGGTCTACAGGAACCAAACAGTCTAGAGTCAGGTCAGGGAGGTCTACAGGAACCAAACAGTCTAGAGTCAGCTCAGGGAGGATCTACAGGAACCAAACAGTCTAGAGTCAGGTCAGGGAGGTCTACAGTAACCAAACAGTCTAGAGTCAGCTCAGGGAGGATCTACAGGAACCAAACAGTCTAGATTCAGGTCAGGGAGGTCTACAGGAACCAAACAGTCTAGAGTCAGGTCTGGGAGGTCTACAGGAACCAAACAGTCTAGAGTCAGGTCAGGGAGGTCTACAGGAACCAAACAGTCTAGAGTAAGGTCAGGGAGGTCTACAAGAACCAAACAGTCTAGAGTCAGGTCAGGGAGGTCTATTGGAACCAAACAGTCTAGAGTCAGGTCTGGGAGGTCTACAGGAACTAAACAGTCTAGAGTCAGTTCAGGGAGGTCTACAGTAACCAAACAGTCTAGAGTCAGATCAGGGAGGTCTATTGGAACCAAACAGTCTTAAGTTAGGTCAGGGAGGTCTACAGGAACCAAACAGTCTAGAGTCAGCTCAGGGAGGTCTACAGGAACCAAACAGTCTAGAGTCAGGTCAGGGAGGTCTACAGGAACCAAACAGTCTAGAGTAAGGTCAGGGAGGTCTACAAGAACCAAACAGTCTAGAGTCAGGTCAGGGAGGTCTATTGGAACCAAACAGTCTAGAGTCAGGTCTGGGAGGTCTACAGGAAATAAACAGTCTAGAGTAAAGTCAGGAAGGTCTACAGGAACCAAACAGTCTAGAGTCAGATCAGGGAGGTCTACAGGAACCAAACAGTCTTAAGTTAGGTCAGGGAGGTCTACAGGAACCAAACGGTCTCAATAAATCAGGGAGGTTCAATGTTCCCAGAAAAGAAAATGAAGCTGTCAGACAAAAACACCATCCTTTAGAGAACCACAGGGCCAGCATCCTTTTTGTCTTCTGTGGTGTTCTCATCAACTTCATGCAGCTCCTACTACTTCTTTGGTGTTACAGTTCCCTTTCTGATCTACAACTTTAAAATCCAATGCTTTGGTTGATGAGAATAGTTTCTTTTGTGACTGAGAGCTCATATTTTCCTCCTCTACTTTTCTATACCAGTAACACAATCACCACAGCGACCAGCTGAGCCGCCTGCCAGGCGACAATTAGCCTCCAGCTAAGTCACCACCATGTTTTAGACATGATGTTCAGTTCCACAAGCTAAACCTGCGGAGCAGAGCAACACCAACCCCTCTGACCCAATCAGTTTGCAATGTTTCTGCTGATTTTCACCCAATTACAGCGCCTCCTGCTGGATATACATCGCTCTTTATTTTCTTCTAAGAGAGTACCTCAAAATGAAATAATAAATAATCAGGATCAAAGCATTTTGATCAGTGTTTGACTGATTAAAAACTGCTCTCTGCAGAAAGAGCAGGATTTGTTTTTTATAAAAACCGTAAGAAATGGACAAACTCCTGTGACATCACTGTCTCTCTGTGTGGTGCCAAATTGTGAGGAGCTGACTCAATCGAACCCCAGTTAATCCAAAAATGGCTAAATGGGCCGAACGCGCAGACCTGCCCACCGGTTTACTACTAGTTAGCTTGTTCAGCTAACTAGCTCATGCTAACCTTAACACAAACCCTAAACCTAACCCAACCCTAACCCTAACCCTAACCCTAAACCTAACCCTAAACCTAACCCTAAACCTAACCCTAAACCTAACCCTAATCCTAACCCTAACCCTAAACCTAAATATAACCCTAAACCTAACCCTAATCCTAACCCTAACCCTAACCCTAAACCTAACCCTAATCCTAACCCTAACCCTAAACCTAAATATAACCCTAAACCTAACCCTAATCCTAACCCTAAACCTAAACCTAACCCTAAACCTAACCCTAAACCTAAACCTAAACCTAATCCTAACCCTAATCCTAACCCTTAACCTAAACCTAAACCAACCAGACCTGCAGGTCCACTTTTATAAACATATTTGCCATCTGGTATTAAAACAGTTTTGGTCTCCGTAGTTGGCTTTCACATCCATGATGACTGTATTCAATTCAATTCAATTCAATTTTATTTATATAGCGTCTATTACAACACAAGTTGTCTCTAGGCACTTTCCAGAGACCCAGAACATGACCCCCGAGCAATTATTACATAAACAGCGGCAGGTAAAAACTCCCCTAGTGGAAGAAAAACCTTAAGCCAAACCATGTATGCCATGTATGGGGGGAGTTTTTATGTTGATGTGCTGGTGGGGTGGTTTTGGCTCAGTTGCGTGGGTTAAGGTGACCGTTATTTCAAAGAGAATATGGCTTGTACTAACAAACTGTCACAAGTGGCTCCTGAACAGACTTAGCGGTCTTAGGCTGGGAGAGAGGCTCGACTGAGCAGCTGGAAAAGAAGCTGGAAACAGCTGGAAGCAGTTGGAGGCACCCAGATGCAGCTGGAAACAACTACCCTCACCCCCCAGTTAATGGCTTTTAGCAGGTTTTGTGAAGGATGCCTAGCCTGAAAGCTTCTTGCCCTTTGACTCTTACTGGAGCCAACAGAGCTGCTGGGTCCTCTGATCATTCAACCTTCACCTTGAACCACTCCAGGACCCTTCCAGGTTGACAAACTGGACCACTAGCCATCTCCCATGTGGTCCAAAAATATGTGCCCCATGATGGGTACAAGGGGATTAAGTAGGCTGGGGCTGAGTCAAGTCAGAATGTGCAGGTCAAGTCAGAGCCATTTGTGATCTGTGATCTGTTAGTAACACATTAACTACACTGGAAATGTAACCAGTTTGGCTCCCCTTAAACCCAGGAAGACCCAGTTGGATAAACACAGGTAGGACCACATGGAACCTGCAGAAAAACCAACGTAAGACCCATATTTGCAGCCCACTTTTAACACATGGGGTCCAAATTTCTAGAATTTCTAGTTCAATTTCAATTCAATTCAATTCAATTTTATTTATATAGCGTCTATAGCTTTCAGTTATTCAGGACAGACTGAGAAAATTCCTGCTCCTCCAGAGGAGCCAGCAGAGGTGGTTCATCTGTTTAAGATGCTTCCTGGACACTGCCCCAGGGAGGTGTTTCAGTCCATACAGTAGGAGTCCCCAAAGCTGACCCAGGAAACTCTGGAGAGATTCTCTCAGCTGGTCTGGAATCAGAGTTAAAAAAAAAAGTTTTTTTAGGATTTTCTTTTACACATGGATCAGTGGGCCATTGATCTGCTGGGATCTGGAGAAAAAGTCTGTCATAAAAACAGAAGGGACATCTCCAGATGTCAGAACATGTGGAGGGATAATCGTGGGTTTAGACGTGTTGCTCTCCATTTCGGGTAACCGTCAGCTTACTCAGCAGCTCATCAGCAGCTCATCAGCTACTCAATCACTCCCTCTGTGACATCAGAGGTGGGTTGCCCTGCTGGATGATTGTGGTTGCTATGCCAACAGGCTGAGGTTACGATCACAGTGTTCATGTGTGTTATCCAGTCTGTGTGGAATGACCCTGACAGGATGAATGCAGAGCTGGTGTATGGAGGCTTTCAGGAGACAGCAGGCCTGATGTTTACAGGATCTATGAAGATGACCATTTACAGGGCAAAACGCCGCTCGCACATCAGTAAACGCAGCAGCTCCACACTCATTTAGATTCCATTCTGAGGAGCTGCTGTGACTTCAGCCTCAGTATTCACAGCAGCAGCTCACGGATGTCTTTAGAGAGACCGTTTGTTCTGCCGATGACTCTCCTTTTAAAGAAGGCAGAGTTGGTCTTAATATTAAAAACATAAAACCTCCATGTGAACAGGAGACAAAATGTTCTTCATAGTTCACAACAATGAAGACAATGATTGATGAGCTGATCATCATCAGGTGTGCAGACCTCTAGAAAAGTAGATGTTTTGGGAGTTTGCTGATCTGGAACATTCAGGTGTGTGTTAACACAATACCAAGAGGTAAAGACATCACCAATGGATTATAGTGAAACAACTGTTGCTGCAAATCAATCTGGAAAGGAATATAAAAAAAAAAAGTCAAACTCTAGATTTTAATGTTCTGTGGTGAGGAAGAACACTAACAAGTGGAAAACATCAAGATCAGAGCACCGAATGTTTAGAGAAACACAAAAAACCCAAGAGCTCCATCTCAAAGTGTTCAGGCCTTACTGAACATGTTGAGCAGAATCAGAAGACTGAACAGGGACAGTTAGTTTGGAAGAGGTTCCAGGAGAAAACCTCTTCTGTCCCACACAAACATAGAAACATGATTGAGCTTCACAAAACGGTATCTGAACCAACCAGCAGAGGTCTGGAACAATGTCCTCTGGACACATGAGAACAAAGTGGAGATGTTTGGTTTAATGTCCAGAACCATCTTTGCCAGGACCTGGTCAAAGTCCAGACCTGAGCCTGTGCAGAAGTAAATGTCCAAAAACCTCAATGAACTAAAGAAACTGTGAAAGAAGAATGGACCAGAACTCCTCCACAACCATGAGACACTGATGAAGACAGACAGGAAACATCTACAAATGAGAACAGTCTGGATTGTCTTGTATGTATCTAACTAACCCTTGTGTGTGGGGACCCAGTACCAGACGATGTTCCACAGAGGAACGTAATGATCAGGAGAAGCTTTAAGGATGGAGTTGAAAGACAACTACTACTACTACTACCCATCTCCTCACCACTTGTGAGAAGACCGTTGCAGTAATGCAGGAGAGACATAAATAGGATCTGAACCAAGAGTTGTTTAGCAAGTTGGAGATACAGATGTCATGTAAATGGAGAAGACAACTGATCATTGATGGAGACATTCTCCCAACCTTGGCAGGACAGAGGGATGAAGAGGAGATTTGAACATTAATGTTGTCATTAGTCATTAGACAGAAATGATAGATGTTGATGGGTATCATCTGCATAGCAGTGCAGTGAAAACCCATTGCCTCAGTATGACCGGGCCTTACACAGGCCTGCTAAAATGTATTCTTCATTTTACACTATCACAGTAATCTTCTTCTTCATTTGTGTTCTAAATGTATTCAAATACTTTTCAAGCTTCGTTATTGTTGTCAGTATGTATCTCACGATACACCCCGAAATTGGACCTCTGCTTTTAACTTACTTTAACTTTTTAACGGACTATGACTATTCCAGCGCCCAGGGAGCAATTAGGTTACGGGCCTTGCTCAGGCCTTGCTCAGTGGGCTACTAACCCTAACCAGGGAACTGAACCTGGGTCCTCCAGGCCCACCACTGCAACCACTAGGCTATTCTGAGAGGTAATCTCAGAATAGTTGGACCAGTTGGACAATATATCACAACAAATACAACTGGTTCCTGTAAATTTAAATTAGATGGAAGAAAATGAGAGTCGGACATTTAAAGTGCTGTAAATAAGGCTGGTTTCTAAATTGGGGTGATTTGTGATTCCTTCAACTCCTCATTAATTTTAAATTCTGCTTTAATCTCACATGCTAGTTTGATCCCTGATTTATTCAAATACAGCTTCCAGTTGCTGAGAAAATGTAGACATTTTAGAGCACGGAGCTCAGAAACAGACCTCGCTAGGAGGAGGTCACCAAACTGCTGACAGAAACAACAAAGCAGGAAAACGACCTGAAGACCTGCCAGGTGAGATAATAAATAGTCACATATGGAAGAGAACCTGTGGTCTCCAACGAGAAGAGCAGAGGGACTGAAAGGTAAAAATAGAGGCCCATTAACTATTCAGACTTTATGAGAATAGTGTGTTTCTGTCGTGCAGCTCTGTGCTGAATTAAAACTGATAATCAGGATCTGTGAGGAGGTCCGTCGGCGGTGACCTGCTGCTGCCTTTCTGTCTGACTCAGTTAAACAGATTAACACGAGGCCACGTCAGCCGGTCTGTCAGCCCATCAGTCTGTCTCTGATCAATCAGCCGATCACCAGGACAGGTTCCAGCATCTCTGCAGCCACTCGTAGCTTCGTTTCGAACCCTTCAGCAGCTTTGAGGTGGTTCTAATCTCAAACCGGTCATTCTTGTTATGCTGACATCTTTCGTCACTTTGATTCCTCAAACTGGAAGCTACAGCTGTGAACAAAAATGATTATCACATCTTTTATCCTGTTTTAGTTTTGTCAACAAAACATCATAAAATCACATGATAACAGTGTTAGGTAGACAAATATGACCTCAGACCAAAAGCTTTAAAAAAATAATAAAATGAACACATTTAAGTTCTCACGTATGTGCCAACTATGTTGAGACCAGGAAGTGTTGTCCCAGACTGTTAAAAGACTCTGAATGTTCTGCAGCTTCTTTCTTGTAAACTTGTGTGTTTACGAAGTCAGAAATTCTCCTTCTCACACATTTGTTAGTTTATGAATTGGTCACAAATGTCTGAGAGAACAGTAAGTCCGCTTTTTTTCTTCACAAATTTCTAAGCTTATAAACTTAGTTTTTTTTTTCCTTACTAATTTGCAAGTTTCTAAAGTTGAACTTTCTATGTTTTGGTGCCATACTTTCAGGTATACTTTTCAGGTACTTAAAGTCCAACAGATTAACGCACCACCATGATCATCTGAAAAGGTCTGAACTCCTTCATCTTCACTTTTACTTTATGTGGAACCTCCAAACAAAGTCTGGCCTGAAGCCTCCACAAAGCCAGAGACGTCTGGTTGGTCTTGACGGACTTTGTTTTAGGTGAATCTGAGAGGCCAAGCGTCTCCATGGAGACGCTGGCACCTCCCACCCCTCCCCCAAGCAGAGGCTTCATCAGAGTTAATTAGTTTGAGACACACACACACACACACACACACACACACACACACACACACACACACACACACATATACACACACACACACACATACACACACACATACACACACACATACACACACACACACACACACATATACACACACACACACACACACAAATACACACACACACACACATACACACACACACACACACATACACACACACATACACACACACACACACACACACACACATACACACACACAAGTCAGCTTTATTGTCAAGTGTGCTATATACGCATGGAGTACAATGCATTTGAAATTACAGTCCTCTCAACCCACAGTGTAAAATAATATAATATAATAATCGTAAAGTGACAACCCATAAAGTGCTAATAGTGAAAGGAAAGAAAGAAAGAAAAGAAAGGTTTAAGATAGAGTGCAGGTGTAAGGTTCAGTCCAAGTTCGTAGCAGCAGGGGGTTTGGGTAGGGAGGGTAGGACTGGGAGGGAGTTGAGTTTCCTGACTGCCCGGTGGAGGAAACTGTCCTTGAGCCTGCTGGTTCTGGCCCGAAGACTCCGCAGTCTTCTCCCCGATGGCAGCAACCTGAAGTGGCAGTGGGATGGGTGGGATGGGTCACCTGCTATCCGCAAGGCTTTGCGGGTGAGGCGGGAGTCATAAATGACTGACAGGCCAGTGAGAGAGACTCCAATAATCTTCTCAGCTGACTTCACAACTCGCTGTAGGGACTTCCGGCAGGTCGCAGTGCAGGAACCGAACCAGACAGTGGTGGAGCTAGTCAGGATGCTTTCAATGGCCCCGCTGTAGAATGAGAGCATGATGGGGGGTGGAGCTCTTGCCCTTCTCAGTTTGCGGAGGAAGTACAGGCGTTGTTGGGCTTTTTTGACGAGGGATGTGGTGTGATGGTCCCATGAGAGGTCTTCGGAGATGTGCACACCCAGGAACTTGGTCCACAATGATCTCCTTCGTCTTCTCCACATTCAGGTGGAGATTGTTGCTCTTGCACCACGCAGCCAGCCTGCTCACCTCGCTCCTGTAGGCTGACTCGTCACTGTTGTTAATGTGACCAACCACCGTTGTGTCGTCCGCAAATTTAATGAAGAGGCTGGAGCTGGAAGTAGGAGTGCAGTCATAAGTCAGCAGGGTGAAGAGGAGGGGGCTCAGCACACATCCTTGGGGGGCTCCGGTGTTCAGCATGATGGGGCTGGATGAGTTGCTGCCGACTCTGACTGACTGTGGTCTTCCTGTCAAAAAGTCCAGCAGCCAGTTACACAGGGAGGTGCTAAGACCCAGTTGGTCCAGCTTGTGGATGAGCTGTTGGGGGATGATGGTGTTGAATGCCGAGCTGAAGTCAATGAACAACATTCTAACGTACGAGTTTTTGGTTTCCAGGTGGGTGAGGGCTGAATGGAGGGCAGTGGAGATGGCATCATCAGTGGAGCGGTTGGACCGATATGCAAACTGATAGGGATCCAGAGTGGGGGGGGGGGGCAGACATGATGTGTTGCATGACTAGCCACTCAAAGCACTTCATGAGGATGGGGGTGAGTGCAATCGGGCGGTAGTCGTTGTAGCAGGAGGGTGATGCCTTCTTGGGGACCGGAGTGATGGTGGTGGCTTTGAGGCATGTGGGAACAACAGCCTGGATCAGCGAGATGTTGAAGATGTCGGTGATGACTTCTGTGAGCTTGTCAGCACAGTCTCTCAGGACACAGCCAGGGATGTTGTCAGGTCCTGGGGCTTTCCGTACCTTTATCCCTCTGAGTGAGCGTCTCACGCTGTCAGGGGATAGCGTCAGCACCAGGTCACCGGGTGGAGGGGGAGTCTTTTGTGCTGGGGTGCAGTTGTCAGCCTCAAAGTGAGCAAAAAAATTGTTTAGCTGCTCCAGCAGAGGAGCGGAGGATTCACAGGTCTGTGGGAGGGGCTTGTAGTCTGTGATGGTCTGAATCCCTCGCCACAGGTTCCTAGTGTCTCTGCTATCGCTGAAGCGGTCGGCTATCCTCCTGGAGTACTCCCTCTTGGCTAGTCTGATTCCACGGGACAGGTTGGCCCTGGCTGTTCTCAGACCAACCTCATCTCCAGCTCTGAAGGCAGCGTTCCTAGCCCTCCAGAGTCTGTGGACGTCCCCTGTTAGGCATGGTTTCTGGTTGGCCCGAAGGGTGACAGTTCTGGTGACTGTGACGTCGTCCATGCACTTCCTCATGTAGGATGTGACGGTCTCTGAGTACTCCTGGAGGTCAGTGATGTTATTGTAGGTGGCTGCTTGTTTGAAGATACTCCAATCGGTGATGGAGAAGCAGTCCTGAAGAGCCTCCATGGATCCGTCGGGCCACACCCGTACCACCTTTGTAGCTGGTCTACATGTTCCTAACAGAGTTCTCCGTTCTCAGAGTGCAGGTTTACTTGTAGTTCCTAGAAGATCCAGATGTAGATCTGGAGGACGGGTCTTCTGCTATCAGGCACCATCACTATGGAACCAACTTCCAGTTTGGGTGAAGGAGGCTGACACCACCTCCACCTTTAAAACCAAACTTCAAACGTTTGTGTTCAGTAAAATATCTAGTTGGTGTAAACTTTAGTGTGTCAGGACCAGTAGTCACAGCTGCAGCTGCAGGACCAGACTGGAGCAGCTGGTCTTCAACACAGCTTCATCTGGATCTGCTGCTGTAGACCTGCTGCAGGGGGACACCAACATGATCCACTGACCTGCAGTCCCACCTCTGACCACCTCAGTGTCTGCTGTCTACACCTGTTTAGATAGTGGTCTCTGTAGTCCACCAACTAACCAGGTACCAAAGACCAGATCACCGGATCTGGTCTTTGGTACCTTTGACGGTGTGTCTGTGTCTCTTCTCTCTACTTCCTGTTCTACCTGCTGGTCTTCAGCAGGAGGGTCCCCCCTTATGATCCAGGTCCTGATCCACGTTTCTTCCCCCTCATGATCCAGGTCCTGGTCCAGGTTTCTTCCCCCTTATGATCCAGGTCCTGATCCACGTTTCTTCCCTCTTAAAGGGGAGTTTTTACCTGCCGTTGTTTATGTAATAATTGATCGGGGTCATGAGTCTCTAGAAAGATCCTGGAGACACCTTGTGTTGTAATAGACGCTGTATAAATAAAACTGAATTGAATTTTATGTAGTATTCCATCCATCCATTATCTTTACCCGATTACTCCTTCTCAGGGTCATGTCCAAAAGTTGGCACGCCCCCTTTTTAAAATGGTGTTTGTTTTGTTGGCATGTAAAAATAATTAAATCAGCATGTGTCCTGATTTGTTGTTCTTGCTGTCTCCTCTTTTCTGTCCTCCCAACCTCCAACCAGTCCAGGTGGATGCTGGTCCTTCCAGAGTCTGGTTCTGTCAGACTGGTCACAGTCGCCTGGTGCTGGATCAGGACGGGGAACTGGATCGAAGAAAAGTTTGGATGCAACCTGTTGGTTTCCTTAGCGAAGCAATAATTATTATTATTGGACTTATTATTACATTATTAATTGGACTAATGTGAGTGTCACTGGATGGCTGATGTGCTTGGAGATGACATTTGTTCTGATTTGGAGCTACGTGAATAAAGCTGAGCTGATCTGAACTGAATCAGATCATAGTGGATCTCTAACAAACCGTCCTGGTTGAGTTGTCTTGCAGTTGTGATGTCATGACTTTAACATCTAACATGCTCAGTGAGGTCAGTAGGAGCTGAGATGGAGATCTTGGGGTAAATCTGCAGAGATGTCAACTGGAAGATTTACAACTTTCTTGAATGTTTTCACCATGAATAATCTTTCTCAATGTAGAACTTTATATTAGTTGGAAATGTTTTTATAACACTCTCCAGACTGATGTGCAGCAATGGTTGCGTCTCTAAGATGATTGCTAATTACTTTCCCTCTTGGCATTGTGTACACACACACCTGAACAATCCACACCAGCAAACTGTCAAAACATCTGCTTCGAGAAGGTCTGATGATTAGCAGGACATTCAGGAACCCACACTCACATTATTGTTCATTTAAGTTGTATTTGTTTGATACAATCAGGATTAAATGTCATGAAATGTAAGGTGAGGGGAGCATCCAGATGCAGGCGATAGAGGCAGCAGGAGGCCAAACTAGTCCTTTAATGAAAGAAAAAGCTTGACAGGCTGGAATCCCATAACTCAAACAGCCTCTGTAACAAAAACACAAGAAAAATCAAAATGGGAAGAACAGGCGGATGAGACGGAGAAGGAGGAAAATCAAACAAGAAGGGACGCAGACTTTCAAAATAACACCGGAAACAAGAAACAAGAGGCACAAGAACACAAAACCGAAACCCCCCAAAAGCCACGAGACGACCACATTAAAAGTCCCTCAGTAGATGGAGTTGGAGTTGGAGAAAGATCCTGGACTTGTTCTGCTTGTTGTTCTGGAGGTGAGGAGATCCATGTTCAATCCATGCCATCTCATGTTCTTCAGATTAAATAAAGTTCTCTTGATGAATAATTAATCATGAATCAAGCTCATTCTGTATATTAAAATACATAAACAACAGTTGGAGGCTCTGAGGGTGTGTATGTGTGTGTGTGTGTGTGTGTGTGTGTGTGTGTGTGTTTGTTTCTGTGTCCTGCAGCTCTTTCCATTTACAATTATAACATAATTAAGTTATAAACCAGGAAACTACTGGAGCAGTAATTAGCAGAAGGAACCTGCCTTCATCTTCTCCTTTCTTCCTTTCTTCCTTCGTTCCTTTCTTCCTTTCTTCCTTTCTTGCTATCTTGCTTTCTTCCTTATTTCCTTATTTCCTTATTTCCTTATTTCCTTATTTCCTTATTTCCTTATTTCCTTATTTCCTTCTTTCCTTCCCTCCTTACTTCCTTCCTTCCTTCCTTCCTTCCTTCCTTCCTTCCTTCCTTCCTTCCCTCCTTCCTTCCTTCCTTCCTTCCTTCCTTCCTTCCTTCCTTCCTTCCTTCCTTCCTTCCTTCCTTCCTTCCATGCCCACTTTCTGACAAAAGCAAGTTTTCATCGTTGTTTGAAAGTTTAGAATGTGAAGTTTTCCGAAAACCAAAAATCACAAACTGGCAAACACCAGCTAAGCAATATAATCTCTCCAGAGTGTCCTGGGTCTTCCTTTTGGTCTCCTCCTGATTGGACATCTCTAAAACACCTCCCCAGTGAGGCATCCAGGAGACGTCCTAACCAGATGAACCACCTCAGCTATCTCCTCTGGATGTGGAGGAGCATTGACTACTCTGAGTCTGTCCAGGATGACTGAACTTCTCCGCCTATCTCTAAGGGACAGTTCAGCCCCCCTGCAGAGGAAAGTTATGTCAGCAGCTTGAATCTTTGTATCCATCTGGTTCTTACAGTCAGTACCCACAGTTCCAAAGATGACGGAAGGAACATAGATCCACCACTATAGACGACCAAACCAGACCCTATTTGCTCTTTGGCTGCACCTAGAAGTTCTGCCAATAAAAGTTCTGAACAAATTCAGGGATAAAAAGCAGCCTCACCTTGAACAAATCTGACTTACTACCAGCTTACTTACAGCTGTGTTTCCACTAGAGGGACTCCGGGGTAAAACTTAGGATGCTGGAATTGTAAAGGTCAGACGTTCTCTTCTGTTCTTTCAGATGGTGTGTCTTATTGTGATAGACCCAGTAGGATCCACTGACTTAGCAAACCACCAGCCCACTCAGGCCAAAACTGGTGGCAGTGAGCGCCACTGTCACCAGCTGTCAACTACCAGTAAGCAAAAGATAAAAGAAGAAAACAGCAAGAAAATAAGTATGAAGAAGAAAAATAAACTAAAATAATAATTAAAGGTACTGAGATGGTTTCTGTTTTCCTGTTAGCCTATACTGCAATGGTGGCAGTAGATGATAAGAGATGACTCATGCTGGAAGAGGACGGCTGAGCAACATCCTCTCCTCCTACACGAGATCCAATCGCCACTGAGTAAACACCACCCACCTTCGGGTTGTGTTTGTTCCTGCCACCAACAGAAGTAGTCTGGAAAAGCCAGAATGATCCTGATGAACTGATGAACCGATCATCATCATGACGATCAAGTTGATTACATCCCAGAAAATTTAGCCCGAGGTCAGACATGGTGCACCTACAGACCTCACTGAGCATGTTAAATGTTGAAGTCCATACCGGAACAATCCAAAGACTGAACATGTATGGTTTGTTCAAAAGGGCTTCCAGGAGAAAACTAGTCCAAAAGAACTAACCCAGAAGAACCACTGGCAAATATAAATTTGCTTTGCAGGTACACCTAGCTACCATCCACTGCAGCTCATTAAATTTGACCAAAAGTCATGGAGAACCAATCTAATCAGTCTATCCTTGTAGGGAGAGTCTGTGGGCGGGGTTAACAGGATGATGACAGAGCGGCGAAGTAATCTGGATGTAAACAGTGTAGATGCTGCAGTTTAGGATTAACGGCCATTTGAATCGGCTTTAACATCAATAGATTCAGATTTTTTCTTTGAAAACTGAACAGAAGACTGAAATCATTCCTTTGTGAGGTTTTGCTGCAGTAAACATTTCATTTACTCTTTGGTTGTCTGAAAACTGGGTCATGTGACAGGAAATAATCCCAAACACAGCAGCAAACCTACATCAGAATGATTAAGAATAAAAGAACCATGGTTGTGGAGGGACCTGGTTGGAGTCCAAACCTGAGCCTGGTTGAGATGCTGTGGTGGACCTTCAGAGAGCTGTGGACTGATAGAGTTGACAGGAAACCTCTACTTCAACTTACTTCTGCTAAAGGTGGGTGAACTGTGGAATCATTGGAGGTCAGGCTTCATTTCTAATAAATAATTAATCTCAAGGTGAAAAAACGTGCACTTTGTTCTTCTAAGATTCTGATTGTCCAATAGTAAGACCCACTATCACCAGATGATTCTTATAATGTTTATACTCACAAATAAACGGTATGCAGAGCGGGAGTACTAGTGTTCACATATGAACAAGCCCACCCGTCTTTTAAACACTCTCTTCATGTCCTTGTTTGAGATGCATCTGTCTTCAGTTTGAAACGGTTGGTCTGTGAAACAGTCACGCTGTTGTTGTAATCTTAATCTTAATGTCATGTCAGTCATCTGGTCAGCATGTGGCTCAATTAACTAATGACCCCCTATAGACGCAACACCAATTAACTCAGAGAGCCACCCCGCCCTTCACTTGTCTCCCAGTCAGCTGGTTTACACCCTCAAAGTCCACTTAGACACCACTGTAAATAACGCTGCCTGTTTGTCTGCTGCTAAAAGGTCATAAAGCTCAGAAGGACTTCAAGGTAAATCACATTTTCATCACATGGGTTTACATGGTCTATCATTTAAAGACAGTCTTCAGATTTCAGGCTCCTATTTCTGTTTCTGGTGGAACCTGCTCCCAGTTAGCGTTGAGGATGCAGACAACCCTCCACCTCCGAGACTAGGCTGAAAACCTTTAACCACTGCAGGGAATTCTCCTATCATGCACGGGGCTCCGTCCTCCCTGACTGTGCTTAGCCGATGCTGGGTTAATACAAATGAGCACAGTGGCATGATGATTACAGATGAAGAAGAGATGCTGCAGCTCATCCAGGACTCTGCTGCTCCAGTCCTCACTAAGACCAAAAACTGGACCACATCAGTCCAGCTCTGAGGTCTTTACACTGGCTGTCTGTCCATCAGAGGACAGACTTTAAAGTTCTGATGCTGGTCTGTAAAGATCTGAATGGTCCAGGACCCAAATACATCAGTGACCTCCTGACCCAGTATGAACCTTCAGTTCCTCTACTGACCACCTCTGTCTAGGTCTAGACCTGTAGTTCCTCTATGGGCCGCAGGGTCTGAATCCCTGCAGTCCTCTACGGGCCACCAAGGTCTGGATCCCTGCAGTTCCTCTACGGGCCGCCAGGGTCTGGATCCCTGCAGTCCTCTACGGGCCGCCAGGGTCTGGATCCCTGCAGTTCTTTTACAGGCCGCCTGGGTCTGAATCCCTGCAGTCCTCTACGGGCCACCAGGGTCTGGATCCCTGCAGTTCCTCTACGGGCCGCCAGGGTCTGGATCCCTGCAGTCCTCTATGGGCCGCCAGGGTCTGGATCTCTGCAGTTCCTCTACAGGCCGCCAGGGTCTGGATCACTGCAATTCCTCTACTGACCACCTGTGTCTAGGTCTAGACCTGCAGTTCCTCTATGGGCCGCCAGGGCCTGGATCCCTGCAGTCCTCTACGGGCTGCCAGGGTCTGGATCTCTGCAGTTCCTCTACAGGCCGCCAGGGTCTGGATCCCTGCAATTCCTCTACTGACCACCTGTGTCTAGGTCTAGACCTGCAGTTCCTCTACGGGCAGTAGAGTTTACAGTGTGTATTTATTTTTACACTTGTACACCAAATGTCTTCAAATACACCTTGTAATATGTATTGATACTGCTGGAATATATTTAACTGTATATGGATCATTATTTGCGTACTCATGTTTAGGGAATCTGTAAGGAGGTATTAGGAATAGCTGGTAACACCTGCGCAGTTTGACGAGGATCCTTAGATTTGCGTCTTTCTGCTGTTTTGTGTCTCCTGCTTCAGGTCATGGAGTGGGTGGAGCCTCAAAGCTCTTCTTTTTGAAGACGGCGTGACATCCGTCCCTGTGTGAGCCATTAAAGGATTTCTGAATGACTCGTCTCTCTCTCTCCGTGTCTCCAAATCAGCTGTCACCATGGCGACAGTGACGCGCCGTCTCTCCCCTCTATATTTACTCTGTTGCTGTAGCGACGGCCCAAATGTGCACCGAGGGAGGAGGACAGTAAAGTTCTGGGTTTATCTGCTGCTGCTCCGTTGTTTTGGCTTTGAAGTCACTCATTTCTTCTTCTAGTGTGGACAGACGTTGGAGGTCACCTGAGCAGCACAGTCATGTGATTCCTGGTCCTGGCTCCAGAGTGAATAAAGCAGTTGAAGGAGTTAAAATAACACGCAGAAATTCCTACTTCTGGAGGTTATTTATCAGTTCAGCTGCCTCATCTTTTTTAACTGCTTTTCTCTAGTTTTACATTTTTCTAGATCAGCGTCTCTACTGGTAGCATGAGGAGATACCTGGACTGTCCAGAGGATGACCAGACAGCCCGGCTCCCACAGGATGGAACATGAACACATATCATTGTCAGAAGGTTTGCTGTCTCACGAGTGTGAAGGAGATTCCAGGAGACAGGCAGCTACTCTAGGAGAGCTGGACAGGACCAAACCATCAGACCATCAGAAACAGACCTCATGAGGCTGGTCTAAGGGGTAGGGCTTAGAACCTTAGTCCATCGTCTTATTTAGGAGCCCCCAGACATGAACAAGCCTTTATTGGCAATTGGAAGACATTTTGGGAAAAGCGTATTCCAAATTATGCTATTGGAGATTCTAATGAGGTGCCAAGCAAAATAGAATCGGTGTCGATTCCCCGCCCTCCAAAAGTTCACCAAGCGCAATGTGATATAGGCGGTTATTTTAATTATCATATTCCTCGAATCACAGGTCGAGGTGGAGGAGTAGCGGCGATCTACGACTCCAGTCTTACAATAAAATCTAAACCTAAATGCGATTATAATACGTTTGAAAGCCTCACGCTCAGTTTAAAACTGCCGAGCTGGAAATCAGAGAAGCCAGTTTTGTTGGTGGTAGTTTACCGGCCTCCTGCTGGAGCTGGTCTGGAGTTTCTGTCTGAGTTCTCAGATTTCTTATCTAGTTTATTGATCAGTACAGATAAAGTCATCATAGTGGGCGACTTTAACATTCATATGGATGTTGACAACGACAGTCTTAAGTTGGCTTTTGATTCTCTTCTAGAATCGATGGGGATTTTACAAAAAGTTAACGAACCGACGCATTGTCTTAATCATACTCTTGATCTGGTCCTCGTCTACGGTGTAGAACTTGATAATCTGTTAGTGTCACATGTAAACTCCCTCCTATCTCACCACTATTTAATAAACTTTGAATTTAACATTGTCAACGTTACGCATTAAAGGAGGAATTACTTTAGCAGGTGTCTATCCGATAAAGCTGTTACTAAATTTAGGGAGGCCATTGCTCTTCATCTTCTTACAGTGGAACATAGTGAAGCAGTTGAGGGCTGTGACCTCGGTTCTACCTCTGCAGACGTTGATTTTCTTGTCGGTAGCACTGCAGATGTGTTGCACTCAGCTTTAGATGTAGTTGCTCCTTTGAGAAAGAGGGTCTCTAACCATAGGAGCTTAACTCCCTGGTTTAACTCACATGTTCGTATGTTAAAACAGAAAGTGTGTAAAATGGAAAGAAAGTGGTACTCTAGTAGGTCTGTAGATATTTATTATGCATGGAAAGATAGTCTAATAGTGTATATAAAAAACGCTTCGCAAAGCTGGAACAGCCTATTATTTCGTGTTAATAGAGGATAATAAAAATAACCCACGTTTTCTGTTCAGCACTGTAGCCAGGCTGACAAAGAGCCACAACTCTGTTGAGCCGTGCATCCCTGCAGCTCTCAGTAGTGAAGACTTTATGAGCTTCTTTAGCAATAAAAATGTTAGAATTAGAGAGGAAATCGGCCAGGCCCTCCCGGCAGCGGCTGTGGGCATTTCTTCAGCTTCAGCGACCCTTATGCTCTGACCTGACTCTACACTGTTTGGTTCCTGTAGACCTCCCTGACCTGACCTCAGTCGTCAATAGATCTAAATCATCCCAACTGCACTACTCAAAAATGTTTTCTCTCTCATTGGTGCAACAATACTGGAACAGATCAACTTGTTCCTAGTCTTAGGATATGTACCACAGGCTTTTAAAGTTAATCAAACCATTACTTAAAAAACCCTCTCTTGACCCAGACATTTTATCTAATTATAGACCGATTTCCAACCTTCCATTTATCTCTAAAATTCTGGAAAAGGTCGTTGCAGCAGCTGTGTGACCATTTGTATAGAAATGATCTATTTGAAGTTCTTCAGTCAGGGTTCAGATGCATCATAGCACAGAAACAGCACTGGTTCCAGTCTCCAATTACCTTCTTATGCCCTCAGATACTGGATTAGTGTCCATACTGGTTCTGCTGGACCTCAGATAATGGGTTAGTGTCCATACTGGTTCTGCTGGACCTCAGATAATGGGTTAGTGTCCATTTTTGGTTCTGCTGGACCTCAGATACTGGGTTAGTGTCCATACTGGTTCTGCTGGACCTCAGTGCTGCTTTTGATACTATAGATCACAGCATTTTACTGCAGAGACTAGAGTGTGTTGTTGGGATTAAAGGGACATCTCTAGGTTGGTTTAAATCATATCTGTCTGATAGATTCCAGTTTGTTCATGTTCATGAGGTTTCTTCAGTACAGACAAGGGTCTGCTATGGTGTCCCGCAGGGTTCAGTGCTAGGACCAATATTGTTCAGTTTATACATGCAGCCCTTGGGAAGTTTTATCCAGAACCACAACATTAACTTTCATTGTTATGCTGATGATATGCAGCAGTATTTGTCTATGAAAATGAAACAGAACCATCAGAAAAACTTCAGATGTGTCTTAAGGACATCAAGGACTGGATGTCCACTAATGTTTTGTGAGGTTGTTGTTTGTGGTCCAAACACCTCAGGAAGGGATTAGATGGTGTTAGATGACCTCCAGTAAAACTGTGAGAAACCTTGGTGTTATATTCGATCAGGATTTGTCATTTAAACAGCATATTAATCAGGTTTGTAAAACCGCGTTTTTCCACCTCCGTAATATCTCAAAGATTAGGAGCATCCTCTCCCAGAGTGATGCTGGAAAACTAATTCATGCGTTCGTATCTTCTAGACTAGATTACTGTAACGTGTTGTTGGCTGGATGTCCAAGTAATTCTCTTAACAGCCTCAGGTAGCTAAGCAGTTTCAGCTTCTCATTTTAGATCCTGTCTCAGGAGTGACTCCATAAATGAGGATTGATGAAAAGATTTGAACAGAATGAAAGTAACTTAATGCCACTTAGCATCATAAGTTAGCCTAACTAAGGTAAGCTAAAGTAGCTAACTGGTGGTAACTGAGGTAAGGCCAGCTGCTAGGTTTGTTTGTTCTCCTAATTTGAATATTTTTGAAATAATTAGGGTTGGGTGGCGTCATCTTCCAGTCCACAAAAACTGGCTTCAAAACCATTCCCCAAAAACCTGAGTGACATCACTGAGGTTTTGTCCAATTCTTTTTATACAGACTTTGGTTTTTGTGTCTTACTTTACAGATACAGTTGATGCTGAATGTAAGAGTGTATTTGATTGCTATTTCTGACTTGACCACTAGATGTCAGCAGTTCTTAAACAGCACTCTTCAGTATTAACTAATATACAAATAACTAAACATGCGACTCGAAACCTGCTACTCAAGCTCCATACAAGTCAATTATAAAACACCAGACTAGAAGAAGAGTTTTGCTGTACCTTTGGGTTGAGGACCAGCTGCTGCTCGTTGTAGTGCAGCAGTGCCACAGAGTTGGACTCTGAGTTGTTGACAAAGATCTGCAGGCAGGGGTAGAGGGACGTCCCCTTACAGTCGGCGCCACATGTGAACACACACTCGAACATCTCCTCCGGACGCAGAACCGACACCACCTGCAGGGGAAAGATGGAAGTGATGAATGATTACCACCGTAGCTGTCAATTCATGTTGATTATAATTAAATTGAATTTGGATTTGTTGTAAATATGTGGAACAAAAAGACCAGGAAGGTCGCGCGGACACGCCCACCTCGAGTCAATCAGTTAGCTGTTGTAGCTATGATGCTAAATCATGTACTTTTATGTTCATTATGATTCATGTCGTCCAACATCCTCAGTGAACTGAAACAACATGTAGCAGAACTTCACCAGGACCTGCGATTGCCACCCCGTGGTCTAACTTTGGCCTAGTGGTCCGCTAGAGTCCTGAAATGGTCCAGAGTGAAGGTTGCCTAGGCAGAAGATCCAGCTGCCATCTTCTAGGCCACATCCCAGCCAGTTGCAGGACTTTGTATATTTATAAGTAATTATGGTCTCCTACCTTTGATCTCACAGTTCCAATCAAGAAGTCAAAGAAAATGCGAAACTCTACGGAGCTAAAGTGATGAAAGCTAGCTGTTAACACCATAATGAGATGTCTCTTCAAAACCCATGCCCCAGATCCAGACCCTAGTGGTCGGTAGAGGAACCGCAGGTCCAGATCCCGACCGTAGCTTTCAGTAGTGGAACTGAAACCTTTGGGACTTCTGTGTTGATGCCAGATTAGATGTAACCACCTGGACTGTGCAGAGTTCCAGAATCCCAGACCAGGCCAGTATTTTCCAGTTTTGGGTTTGTGCCATCTTCTGAAGAAATCCAAATTGTGCTGAAGTGCAAATCGGCAGCTGTCAGCGTGAATCTGCCAGGTGACCATGTTATTAAAGGGAAGTCCTGCAGATGAGCCGGATCATTTCCATGTCTGACATACAAATGATGAGTGACGACTGCTCATTGCTGAAATGAACAACCAAAATAAACGTGAATCCAGAAGAACACGCCATCAGTCTGTGCTGATATGATAAAGGTCCGGCCTACAGGGAGCTGCAGTGAACCCTTGTATTATTTATGTTGTATTAAGCAACAGATTAGTAAATGACAAAGTAGTTCTGCTCTTTAACACAGTATTAAAAAAATAAAACAAAAACCATCCACTCTCCATAATGCATGAATCTCATTCCAAGAGGATGCAGGGAGCAAACAGTCAAATAAATCCGACTGGTACATATTGATCATCCACAGTAAACGGTGAGGAGTGCAGGTTGGGGAAGTCAGTAATTTATTTCATGAATAGTCCCAGTGGCCTCAGAATGCTGCATGAACCGTTTTAATGGTCCATGGAGGAACATGAGGATGAGGTGCAGGACTGGAAAAGCTGAAAGTGGATGCATCTACACTGTACTGACAACCAGAGGTTCAAATCACTGGACGCTAATCAGATGAAGTCAGCTAAGCTGCTGATGTTTCACATAATGCTCACCTAAAGCGTCATCTGAAACACCTAAACCCACCGAAAGCAAAGCTCATGTTGTCTGTAAAGAAAAAAAGCATCACAGCCACAAAACTGGGGAGGATTTTAGACGTGTAAATTGAATAATAGAATGGGTAATACTAAGTACCCCTGTGAGTCAACAACTTATAGATCCACCTTCAGCAGCTGAAATCCTCAGCAGCGGTTTCCTTCTGCAGCAGGAACCCTCAGTAGATGTTTCCTGTCTGACCTTATCAGTGTCTCACAGTTGTGGAGGTTTTTGGTCTGTTCTTTCCAAAGTGGCTTCAGGTCAGTGAGGTTTTTGGACCTTCACTTCTACACAGCTCTCTGAAGGTCCCACCAAAGCATCTCAACATGGTTCAGGTCTGGACATTGACTAGATCATTCCAGAGAGTTAGAGGACTTCGTGGTCCACTCTGTGACTGACAGGTGTCCAGGTCCAGACCACCATCCCTCCACCACCGTGCTTCACAGTGTATCTGAGGTATTTCTGCTGCTTTTCTCCAAACATGGTTGTGGACATGAAGACCAAAGATCTCCACTCTGGTCTCATGTTTCCATCTGACATTGTTCTAGAAGTCTGCTGGTTTGTTCAAATGCAGTTTTATGAACATGAGTCATGCTTAAATGTTGTTTTTAGAGTAAAGAGGTTTTTTTCCTAGAAACTCTTCTGGTTCAGTCTTCTTATAGATGTCTTGGATTTTAACGTCTCACATGTTCAGTGATGCCTGGAGGCTCTGAGATTAAGCTTTTGGGTTTATTTGTATTTGTTTTGAGCATTGTGTGGTCTGATCTTGGGGTAAACGTGCTGGTTCATCAACTCCCAACCGTTTGTTTTCAACTTGTGAATAGTCATTGTCACTGTAGAACAATGACTGATGTGCAGCAACAGTTGTTTCTCTAAGACCATTGCCGATGTCTTTCCCTCTTGGCACAGTTACCACACACCTGCAAAAACATCTGCTTTTATAGAAATCTACACACCTGCTGATGGTCAGTTCTTCTTCTGTGGAAGCAGTAAGAGGGTGCTACGTCCTGTGTTTATTTTTTACCAAATACATGGGGCTTTTGTGCATAACTGTTAATATTAGTGGGGAACCAGTGTTTTTCTAACTTATTGATTGAAAATGTACTTAATGTCAACTTGTGTTACACACCAAGATCAAAATTTCCTAAAATACTGCCAGCAATTTGGATTAAAACTACTTGTATTTATACTTCAAACAGGCTGAACTACTAACACTGGTATATAATGTAGGAAATAGTTATAAAATAACAGTAAAAGTCTGTATTGGAACATTAGCACCAGTTCTCGTCCATCAGCCCACTGATGGACGAGAACCCCGGAGCTCCGGAGCCCAGCGGCGCCTCGCCTGCAGCAGAGCCGGACCGGAGCCCGCGGCTCGGATGTGGCAGCCGGACTCACCGTGCAGTTGGCCGGTTTGCTCTGGAGGCTCTGCAGCGTCGGGCTGAGCCAACAGAAACCCAGGATGAAGAGGCTGAGGATGCCGCAGGCGATCAGGAACAGACCCAGCCGGATGCTCTTGTCCTCGGCCTCGGAGTACTCGTATGACACCCGGATCTTCGCCATGGCCGCCCCACGGACACCCCCGCCGGCATGGAGCGGAGGACCTGAGGAGGAGGACGGAGACGCGGAGCGCACTGCTGCTGAAGAGCCGCTTCGTTGAAGAACTGACTGGTGTCGGTCTCTGGATCCGTCTCTGCCCGGCTTCATTTACCCCTCCCTCCATCCTTCACTCTCCCTCTCCACGTCTCCACCTTCCATCTCTCACCCCTTCACCACTCGCCGCATCCATCCATCCGTCCCTCTTTTCCATATTTTTTTCGCTCGTTTTCTCTCCTAATGTGTTCATTTTAATACAGAAACAGTTAAACACTGGAACTTTCTCTCATTAAAAGATCAATAGAATAAAACACGAGTTCACACCGAGTTGCATCTGTCTTCCTCTGGTTTCAGGCCGCACCCCTTCATGAACCCCGACTTCTTTTCTGAGATACAAGAGTCATCTTTACAGTCATGGGCAAAAGTTAGTGTCTCATCCTTTAATCGCGTTTGTGGAGTAAGAACATAATAAGAAAAAATAAAAACATGATAGTAAGTTGCAGTTTTAGGCACATTTATTCAACAACAAATAAATCCAAGTAATAATAATCCAAAATAAAACTTAAAGGAAATATACAGATGAGCAATACAAAGTACCCCCTCACTTCTTCCAGAGGATTAAGAGAAGAGCTGCAGCCAGGTGCTGATCATCAATTCTTGATCATCAGCAGGCGCAGATCTTGATAAAAGCAGATGTTTCAGCAGTTTGCTGGTCTTGAGCGTTAAATGTGTGTTAACACAATGCTAAGAAGGTAAGACATCAGCAGTGGTCTTAGACAAGCAATTTGCCTGTTGACAAGCCCCGCCCCCTTAGCTACTGTTGTTTAAGTTTTAACAATGGTGACTGTGTTCGTACACACCTCGTCCAAGGATGTGTTAGACCAGGGGTCTCCAACCCTGGTCCTCGAGAGCTACTGTCCAACCCTGAAAGACATGGCTGTGTCTCCAGCAGAGTGGTGGAGACCTTGATGACATGCTGATGAGACCTTTAATTAGAATCAGGTGTGTTGAAGGGAAACATCTAAAGCATGCAGAACCTTCGCTCTCGAGGACCACGGTTGGACACCCCTGTTTGAGACTAATGTTGGACACTGAAGGACCACCTTTCATCATGGAACATTTAAACAGACTTGTCATGGAGGGCTATGTAGAAAATCTAAAAATAGACCTGGTGGTAATAAGGATAAAACAGAGATGAGGGTTTATAGAAGCTTCATCCTACTGTCGTCACGGTAACAGATGACAACATCCAGGATCATCAGTGTTTACTCTGATTTTCTAAATGGACAGAAAAACAGAACTGGAGGTCAGTTGGGACAAGCCCATCTGTCAATCAAAGTTAGCTATTTTAGCTCCTCTCACCTATGATGTAATTAGTATGAATTTACATTCTTTCTGATCAAATCTGTCCAAACATCCGCATTTCTGAAACATGTTGAAAGAAGGACAAATCTTGCTCCGCTGGGTTTGACTTGTTGAGGTCAGCTGATCGACTCCAGATCAACAGACGTCCACCTGACGGGAAAGTTGTCTTGGTGACATCATCAGAAATAACTGCTTTTAAACGACGCTCAGTTTGCACCCGCTCTCTGCTCCTAACCCAACGTCATCTTCAGACCCTTCCGGACCAAGCCAAACCAGTCACGGTGGTCTGGTAAGAAAGTTAACATGACAAAATGCGTCATTTTTATTTTAAAGAGATTAATGTTCTGTCAACGAGACCCTGGTGGTCAGTAGAGGAACCGCAGGTCTGGGTCCAGACCCTGGCGGTCAGTAGAGGATCTACTAAGTACTATAACTCTGTATTGACAACATCTCTCTCTCTCTCTCTCTCTCTCTCGGCGGGTGATGCTCGGTCGCTCCGGTGGCCTGATGCTTCAGTCAGATGGGAGTTTATTTTGCCGGCGGCGGCTTGTTGTTCGCTCACTGTTACATGGTGCAGAGATAAGCCTCTTAGTGGAGTGAAACACATCACTCTGCTGTCTGGAGACCAGGTTCACTTTCATTCAGGGCACGTCTCTGTTTCTGCACACTAACTGGCTGGAGACCAACTGATATGTGATTCATCAAAACATAGCAAATAGGTGCCAATCATAGATGGGATCAGTGGAGAGTTCTGACTTAAACTGGCCATATATTTCTCATGTCCAGTTCCATTTGACTGTGTGGTTCCTCCAGAACACTCCCAGAATGGCTTCAAAAACTAGAACCATTTCAGAAAGGCAAAGAAGCGCTCCTCTGCTGAAGGAGCCAGGACCCACAGCAGATCAGTTCAAAACCCTCCAAGTGGTTTCAGCTCCACTAGTCCTGGTTTAGTCCTGGTTTCAGTTCTACTAGTCCCGGTTTAGTCCTGGTTTCAGTTCTACTAGTCCCGGTTTAGTCCTTGTTTTAGGTCTACTAGTCCCGATTTAGTCCTTGTTTTAGGTCTACTAGTCCCGGTTTAATCCTGGTTTCACCTCCACTAGTCCCAGTTTAGTCCTCGTCTTAGGTCTACTAGTCCTGGTTTTAGGTCTACTAGTCCCGGTTTAATTCTGGTTTCAGCTCCACTAGTCCCGGTTTAGTCCTTGTTTTAGGTCTACTAGTCCCGGTTTAGTCCTGGTCTTAGGTCTACTAGTCCCGGTTTAGTCCTTGCCTTAGGTCTACTAGTCCCGGTTTAATCCTGGTTTCAGCTCCACTAGTCCCGGTTTAGTCCTGGTCTTAGGTCTACTAGTCCTGGTTTAGTCCTGGTCTTAGGTCTACTAGTCCCGGTTTAATCCTGGTTTCAGCTCCACTAGTCCCGGTTTAGTCCTTGTTTTAGGTCTACTAGTCCCGGTTTAGTCCTAGTCTTAGGTCTACTAGTCCCGGTTTAATCCTGGTTTCAGCTCCACTAGTCCCGGTTTAGTCCTTGTTTCAGCTCCACTAGTCCCGGTTTAGTCCTGGTTTCTGTTCTACTAGTCCCGGTTTAGTCCTTGTTTTAGGTCTACTAGTCCCGGTTTAGTCCTAGTCTTAGGTCTCCTAGTCCTGGTTTTAGGTCTACTAGTCCCGGTTTTATCCTGGTTTCAGCTTCACTAGTCCCGGTTTAGTCCTTGTTTTAGGTCTACTAGTCCCGGTTTAATCCTGGTTTCAGCTCCACTAGTCCCAGTTTAGTCCTTGTTTCAGCTCTACTAGCCCCGGTTTAGTCCTTGTTTTAGGTCTACTAGTCCCGGTTTAGTCCTGGTTTCAGTTCTACTAGTCCCGGTTTAATCCTGGTTTAGTCCTTGTTCTAGGTCTACTAGTCCCGGTTTAGTCCTTGTTTTAGGTCTACTAGTCCCGGTTTAATCCTGGTTTCAGCTCCACTAGTCCAGGTTTAGTCCTTGTTTTAGGTCTACTAGTCCTTGTTTAGTCCTGGTTTCAGTTCTACTAGTCCCGGTTAAATCCTGGTTTCAGCTCCACTAGTCCCGGTTTAGTCCTTGTTTTAGGTCTACCAGTCCTTGTTTAGTCCTGGTTTCAGTTCTACTAGTCCCGGTTTAATCCTGGTTTCAGCTCCACTAGTCCTTGTTTAGTCCTGGTTTCAGTTCTACTAGTCCCGGTTTAATCCTGGTTTCAGCTCCACTAGCCCTTGTTTAGTCCTGGTTTCAGTTCTACTAGTCCCGGTTTAATCCTGGTTTCAGCTCCACTAGTCCCGGTTTAGTCTTTGTTTCAGGTCTAGTAGTCCCGGTTTAGTCCTGGTTTCAGTTCTACTAGTCCCGGTTTAATCCTGGTTTAGTCCTTGTTTTAGGTCTACTAGTCCCGGTTTAGTCCTTGTTTTAGGTCTACTAGTCCCGGTTTAGTCCTGGTTTCAGCTCCACTAGTCCCAGTTTAGTCCTTGTTTTAGGTCTACTAGTCCCGGTTTAATCCTGGTTTCAGCTCTACTAGTCCCGGTTTAGTCCTTGTTTTAGGTCTACTAGTCCCGGTTTAGTCCTTGTTTTAGGTCTACTAGTCCTTGTTTAGTCCTTGTTTTAGGTCTACTAGTCCCAGTTTAGTGCTTGTCTTAGTTTTACTAGTCCCGGTTTAGTCCTTGTTTTAGGTCTACTAGTCCTTGTTTAGTGCTTGTTTTAGGTCTACTAGTCCCGGTTTAATGCTTGTTTTAGGTCTACTAGTCCTTGTATAGTCCTGGTTTCAGTTCTACTAGTCCCGGTTTAATCCTGGTTTCAGCTCCACTAGTCCTTGTTTAGTCCTGGTTTCAGTTCTACTAGTCCCGGTTTAATCCTGGTTTCAGCTCCACTAGTCCCGGTTTAGTCCTTGTTTTAGGTCTACTAGTCCTGGTTTAGTCCTTGTTTTAGGTATACTAGTCCTGGTTTAGTCCTGGTTTCAGTTCTACTAGTCCCGGTTTAATCCTGGTTTCAGCTCCACTAGTCCTTGTTTAGTCCTGGTTTCAGTTCTACTAGTCCCGGTTTAATCCTGGCTTCAGCTCCACTAGTCCTTGTTTAGTCCTGGTTTCAGTTCTACTAGTCCCGGTTAAATCCTGGTTTCAGCTCCACTAGTCCCGGTTTAGTCCTTGTTTTAGGTCTACCAGTCCTTGTTTAGTCCTGGTTTCAGTTCTACTAGTCCCGGTTTAATCCTGGTTTCAGCTCCACTAGTCCTTGTTTAGTCCTGGTTTCAGTTCTACTAGTCCCGGTTTAATCCTGGTTTCAGCTCCACTAGCCCTTGTTTAGTCCTGGTTTCAGTTCTACTAGTCCCGGTTTAATCCTGGTTTCAGCTCCACTAGTCCCGGTTTAGTCTTTGTTTCAGGTCTAGTAGTCCCGGTTTAGTACTGGTTTCAGTTCTACTAGTCCCGGTTTAATCCTGGTTTAGTCCTTGTTTTAGGTCTACTAGTCCCGGTTTAGTCCTTGTTTTAGGTCTACTAGTCCCGGTTTAGTCCTGGTTTCAGCTCCACTAGTCCCAGTTTAGTCCTTGTTTTAGGTCTACTAGTCCCGGTTTAATCCTGGTTTCAGCTCTACTAGTCCCGGTTTAGTCCTTGTTTTAGGTCTACTAGTCCCGGTTTAGTCCTTGTTTTAGGTCTACTAGTCCTTGTTTAGTCCTTGTTTTAGGTCTACTAGTCCCAGTTTAGTGCTTGTCTCAGTTTTACTAGTCCCGGTTTAGTCCTTGTTTTAGGTCTACTAGTCCTTGTTTAGTGCTTGTTTTAGGTCTACTAGTCCTTGTATAGTCCTGGTTTCAGTTCTACTAGTCCCGGTTTAATCCTGGTTTCAGCTCCACTAGCCCTTGTTTAGTCCTGGTTTCAGTTCTACTAGTCCCGGTTTAATCCTGGTTTCAGCTCCACTAGTCCCGGTTTAGTCCTGGTCTTAGGTCTACTAGTCCCGGTTAAGTCCTGGTCTTAGGTCTACTAGTCCCGGTTTAATCCTGGCTTCAGGCCCACTAGTCCTAGTTTCAGCCTCTTTGCTGGTCTGTGTGGTGCTCTCTTAACTGGGTTCGGTGACCTGGCACTCCTTTAACGATTGGGATGTTCTGACATCTAGACCAGAAGGTGTGGAGGAAACAACACAAACACGTCGAGGTTATTTAAGTGTTCAGGTCCAGTCCTGTTTGGTCTCTAACAGCTTCCCACTCTAAGAAGATGTTTACTGGCTGTGAATTTGGAGACATAACATATGTCAGATGTCTCAGATGTGTTAACAATAGTGCCAAGATGGAAAGACATCAGCAGTAGTCTTAGAGAAGCGACTTAGCTTTTGGCACTGTCCTAGTCTTGACTTTGAGCTGTAAACACAGACCTAACAGATCACAATCAGTCTTATTGTAAATATGTGGCTTTTTGTGCTGTTAAGTGCACTAAGAGACTTCTGAGACCAGTTCTGGGTTGGTCTGGAAGGGTTCACGTTAAAGGCTGCTAACCAGGACTAACCAGTGGACACCAGCTGGATTGTCACCAGATTATCAGCTTCTGCTTCTGGCAGCAGCTGGATCTTCTGGGCCAGAGATCTTCCCTCAGATCATTTCAGGACCTTCCAGGTTGTCTAACTGGACCAATAACCAGTGCACCCAGACCTGAGGTCATTTTCTGGTCTTCCAGGTTGGCATCAGTCTTCAACACTGGATATAGCTCCTCCATACTGGATGATTTAAACAAAACAACACAAAACAAAATCCAGGGCTCTGACTTCAGTGGAAATGGGTCGCGCCTGTGAAGAGTTTCCTTGTAAATCAGTTTAATCTTTGAAAAGCAGAGCAAGGCCGCAGCACCGAGGGTTCGTCGGAATCACCTCTTATAACTTAGAACTGCTGCATGAATGTGAAGCAGCGGCGGTTCTGCAGCGAAGCCTTAGTATTATGTGCTGGTAATCATGGATGCATGTGGCAGGATTATTGTCATCTCCTCAGATCAAAAGATTACAAATAATACAGACATGAGAGCGGGAGAACACGGCCACATGTCTCTGCAGAGCCATCAGCAGTTTCTCACATCTCAAATTTAGACTCAAACACACATTTCTGGAGACGACGTTTGGACTTTCGTGGACTGAAACAAAGGTCATATAAGGAGGCCTGATTTGACTGAACTCTGTGTTCAGATGACGTGATGAGGCTTTCTGGATAAAAAAAAATGGAGGCGGCTGCACAGTGCTGCCGCAGAGGCAACAGGTGGCTGAAAATCCCTCCATCAACAGCAGACTACAGCCTGGAAATGTCCGTGGTTATGGAGGCGTCAGAGTCACGCGGCAGCTCTGCTCAGCTGAAGATCAAGGTTCCAGTAGAAGACCTGATGAAACACTCCTCATCTTGTCCACCTGGGACAACATGAGACCATTTCTCAGCATCTTGGACATGAATATGGTGTCCTTGGCCTCGGTCCAGAGACAAAGCTCTCCTCTGGTTTATTTAGTTCCTCTCTGACGCTGGAAGAGATCGGTGAAATGCGCACGACCTGTGCGTTGTTCCACAATTCTACTTTCCAATCTTGGTTTTTCTTTTGATTTGCTGCCTGTTTTCCATCATGTGCGGCTTCATCCCTTGACGGTAAAAGAACAGGACAAACCATCTGCGATGTCACCCATGGGTTTCTGAAACAGCTTGTGAAGCTTTTTCATCTTTCTGCACAGCACCATGATGATAGGTGCCGACTTTAACCCTCCCAGTGTGCAAAAATCCACTTGAAGGAGCAGGTCTGAAGACATTTCATCAATATGTCAAAGCCCTCATGTTTATACTGTTTTCATACTGAATCCACGCGTCAGTGTTTTCAGCTGCTGCACCACTAAATCTCATGGTTCTTTGCTTTTGAACAATGTCTGATTGTTTCCCTCCAGCTATTTGGTGACAGATGAGTCACTGAAATGAAAACAAGGACTCGTTGAAGCCCTGGTTAAATCCATGGACACATGGACCTGGGCCTGTGAGGTGTGCTGAGGACTGGAGATGACCAGACCAACCAGCCCCCAGGAGCGTTAAAACCACGCGTGTCCATCTTGATAACAGCTGCTGTCGATCAGCTTCTGCTTCTGTGCTTCTATGAAATCTCTGCTTTTGTTTCAACTTAATGTTCTCTGGTTCTCACAGCGAAGTTTTTCTTACTGTTTTAGTGGATTTGATTGTTTTTCTGCTTCAGTAAAAAAAGAAACTAATTAACAAAGTGAGGTTTTAATTTCCCACATTCGCCCACTTGCTCTCACACTCTGCTGCACCGTTCGTATTATAGTTTGGCAGTTGTGTAATTCTTGTTCAGACATTTACAAAAATAAAACCTCAAATGGCAAAATCATGCACATTTTTTCACTGTGACAAAAATAAAGCTGAATGACCCCCCAATACATTATTTGAGCGGTACCAAGAACGTGATTACTGCTCCCAGAGGATTTAAGAGCTGCAGCTGCTGCTGATCACCATTATTGATCATCAGCAGGTGTGCAGGCCTCCAGAAAAGCAGATGTTTAGGCAGTTTGGTAGACTGAAACGTTCATGTGTGTTAACACATGGTCAACAGGGAACGATATCAGCAATGGTCATAGAGAAGCAACTGTTGAAGCAAATGAATCTGGTTATAAAACAATCTACAAACTATTTGTACTCCAACATCCTACAGTGACGAAGATTATGCTGGATTCGGACTTGTGGTTCCTCTACCAATTGCTATGGCACGCGTGAACACACTCAACCACACACACAAATTAGGAAACGTTGAGGACTTGCTCAGTTTCATTACCAGAATATTTATTTTTCCTTTTTCTATTAAAACACTAGCTGCCATATTTAATAAAACAGCCGACGGCCAAGTGCCTCAGTCCTCATCCTCCAATTAAATCCTCTCAGTCAGGTCACATGGGTCTGTGGGCGTGTCCTTGGCTTGTTGCTGCAGTGTGATAAGTCTGCACCCCTGTTGTCATGGCGATCGATGCTGCTGCCATAGCAGCGATTGTTGTGAGCAGAAGTTGGTTGCCGGGCGTGGTCCCCTGTGAACCTCCGTGGTGGTTTCTGTGGTAACAGGAAGTCTAATATTGCATTGTTAACTGGTGGCCAGCGGAAGGGGTGGAGTCAACTTGTCAGGACTAATTTGTCTTGTTCCTTTTTTTTTTACCTTTTTCTTAAAAATGCTGCCTTGTATATATGTATGTATATATATATATATATATATATATATATATATATATATATATATATATATATATATATATATATATATACACATACATACATATATATATATATATATATATACATACATATATATATATATATACATACATATATATATATATATATACATACATATATATATACATACATATACATATATATATATATATACATACATATATACACATACATATATACATATACATACATACATCTAATTGACCATTGGTGCCTCCTGGATAGATTAAAAAAAAAACAACAAAAAAACAACAGAAAACAAACTTAGCTGAGCATGAAGCCTGAAACGGGGAAAACCTGAAACGGGGAAAACCTGAAACGGGGAATAACGCCCACCGTGGCTCTGATGGACAAAAAGCCGACTCCTCTGGGCGGAGCCAAGATGGACGTTTCCACACCAAGTCAATAAGTGACTGGTTGGACTGCAGCCAGGAAGAAAAACAGTCAACCAAGGTAGCAGAAATTGCACATAAAAAACTAAAGAAAAGGGAACGTATTTCAAATCTTAACCAATAGAAAAACTAAACAAAAATAAGATGAGAGGAAGTGGATGAAAACTGAGAGGAAGTTGTCAGTGAGAAGATGTTCCACCATTTTCTTCTGCCTACCCTCAACTAACAATGTAATGTGCAGATTCACGTGTTTTGTTCTTCTGTTTTTCTCATTGTCAACAAACCAACAACTCAACATAGACGATACAGATGTCAGAACCTCCGAGCCACTAGAGGGCCCCAAGCTGCAAGATCAGCCTCGTCGTCAGCTATACGTGGAGAGAACAAATCAGCCAATTCGTTTTCTGTAACTACTTAAATCCCCGGGGTGTTCAACAAAGCACCTAAACGCTTAAAATATAAATGTCAGTTTTGGGTAAGAGTTGAGAAAAAAACCCACATTTCTGTCATTAAAATCGGACATTTTCACAACAAAATTTAAAGATGAAAAATGATCCAATATTCTGCTTTTATAACTTGCAGGTTAGTGATAAAAGACAAAAGAATATTTGCAATAAAAAAGCTTTTTTTCCAATTTATACGTTTCTGAAGTCAGACATTCAGTTTTTCCTCACAATTTCAATTTCTAAATTTCTTATACATTTGCAAGTTAATATGAGAATTTCCGTTCTTTCTTTAACATGTTCATACAGTCAGTACTTTTCTTCAGAAAACTACTGACTGTTGATCTCAGCTCAGGTGATCTCAGCTCAGGTGATCTCAGCTCAGGTGATCTCAGCTCAGGTTACATTTGAACTTCAGATTCACAAATATGGGCTCCAACAAACACTCCATGGAAGGCTTCTAGGACTTCCAGGACCGCAACGGTCCAGGACAATTAAAATGACACCACTAATCCTGTTGGTGGCGCCAAAACATCATTTCTGCATTGGGCTGGAAAATTTCAGATCTTTTGGAAGCTGTAGAGTCCAACACACCCACAAACGCCCATTTCCTTCTGCTAAAATAAAACAAATGAACAAATGAAAGTAACATAAACTAATCTTAGGCTGTTTATCCAGTTTTTCTTTGGAAGCAAATCCACTTAAGATTTGCTGTTAAAAACAACCGCGAGTAGCTGCTACACAACAGTAACAAGCCTATTCCTACATATCTACACCAGCTTTTAAAACATATTAAGTGTCAAGTGAAGAAATAGCTACAATTGATAATTTGGGTTTGTAAACTTGATTTGTTGACAATTAAAAAACACAAAGATGAAAGTAAATCCAGGTTTTCCCCAAAAAGATGTGAATAATAGCGACTAACTTGCTGCTGACAAGAGAAACAAAACACCAAACGTGTTCTAGGAGCTGCTTTTTCTGACTGCTGAACTGCTCCAGGTTCCTGCAGGTAACATCAACAAACCAAAAAAGATCTTTTATCTTCTTTTATTATGAAATAGTGCTACAATGTACATTGCATTTAATCTCCTGACTGTCCACTGTCTGATGATGTGTGCTCTGATTTTTAACGCTGAAAATCCTTGAAATAAGGAAAAATATTTTCAGAGGTGACAGTGAAATAATTATCCATCCTGACGTGTGATAAAATCCTGTGTTCTGTTAAAATCTGGTTCTTCTTAAAAGCTTCTCTAAACAAAAATAGTCAGTTCTCGTAGAAACAAGAATCACTCGATGGGATGGACACTTATTTACGCTGCTCGTGTCTGAGTGCTCCACTGAACAACCAACACAAGTCATGGAGAAGAAGTGGGGGTGAAATAAAAAAGAAAACGAGGTAAAGAACAAATGTAAATCAAAAAAGTTAAAATGAGAAAGTCTCTCAGAGACGAGGACAGGAGACAGGACGTCCTCATCCATCCTGAGTCCTTACAGGCCAGATTCATGAGTGTGTTGAGGTGGGAAAACCTAGAGGAGGGTGGGACTGGTGAGCCAGGAGGGCCAATGACAGGCAGGCAGGCAGGCAGGAGGGACAGCCAATCAGAAGGCCTGCTGGGCGGGATTGTAGTTGAAGGTAGAGGGAACGTGAGGTCGCTCTTCTAGTTTGTCGTACTCAAGATGAAACTCCTGAAAATAAGAAGACATTTAGTCCTGTCAGAGTTAACGTGGACTTTTAAAACTTCAGATAAAAGTGAAGCTGCTGGACATGCAGTTGTACTGAACTTCCAATCCTCTAATCAACTGATAATCAATCAACAAAAATTTGATTTCCTGCTGTTCTGAGCTCAATCTGCCTCAAGAAGACTCTGGTCTACAGGCACTCTCATGGTCCAACAATGACTGACAGGTGTCCAGGTCCCGACCATCATCCCTCCACCACTGTGCTTCACAGTGGTTTCAGATGTTTCTGCTGAAATGTGGTTTGGTTTTCCAAACAACTTGGTTCTGGACCAAACATCTTCACTTTGGTCAACGTCGATCTTTAGCTTGAATATTAAATATTAAAACTCCATGACAACTTGGAGGCACCACTGATGTTCACCAAACTGCATCTAGACAAACCAGCAGACTTCTGGAACAATGTCCTCTGGACAGATGAGACCAAAGTGGAGATGTTTGGTCTTCATTTCCAGAACCATGTTTGGAGAAAACCAGCAGAAACACCTCAGAGCCGCACGGTGGTGCAGGGATGAAGGTCTGGACCTGGACACCTGTCAGTCACTGATGGGACCATGAACTCCACTGTAGACCAGAGTCTTCTAGAGACAAATGTGAGGACATTTGTCTTGACACCTGAAGATTAATTGAAACTGGGTCATTTGACAAGAAATTATCTGAACCACAGCAGCAGATCTACATCAGAATAATGAAAAATAAAAGAGTCAAGGTTCTGAAATGACCTGGTCCAAGTCTAGACCTCAGAGATCGAGAAAGACGCTGAGGACGAGAACAAAGTAGCTCAGAAGTAGGACGAGTGATGAAACAAATGTCTTGATGGAAACTTTAACCTGATGGTGATAAATGCTGTTGATTCATCAAAACAAAAATTGCCAAGTAGCAGACAAATATACGTATCACAACCTAAAGCCCAAGGACCGTACGTAGAGGTGTATTTTAGAAGTCCAGTTATTGTCGGATAAACACAATAAATCGTTGGACATTATGTAAATATACTGCGTTTCTGCTTCCTGTTTCATCAAACTGATCAGATATTTGATCAAATGTTGGCAAAACACTTCCTACTTTTGGTTCAAACAGTTCACCTGAACAGTTCACAGCCCGTGTGTGTTTACCTTGGCCACCTTCCTCCAGTTGAGACAATCAAAGAAGTAGTAGGTCCCTCTTTCGTAGGCGTTGGTCTTCAGCGTGGGCTCCATTCCAGGAGCGCGGGTGATCCAAACCCGCTCCTCTTTGTGGTACCTCCAGTCCCTGTTAAACCTGACAGAGACAAGGAATTAAAACACATCAGAACTGCAACATGACATGATTATTGTTGGTACTGTGGCTGTCTTACAGTTCTACTGCAGCCAGCAGCTGTAGTAGGTCTCCTCCATTCATGTAGTAGAGATAAAACAGCAGATCTTCTCCATACCGAGACAACTTGATTGCTGCCAACTGCACACGTAAACGGTGGAAATCAGATCATTCAAAATAAATTTACTCAAATAGAGAGGCACATTTGGGGTTTCTCAGGTTCATACCTTGTCCCTTATGTGGATGTTGGTTAAATACTCTGAGGGGACGTGGAAGTCTGCAGAGAAAAAACAGGTACAGCACATTAACAGACAAAACAGTCAAACGTATCGGAGCCAGCGTGAACGCTTGAACATGCGGTGACACGTTTGGGCCACACAGAGGCAGAAGAGCTCCACTAGTGAAGCACCACAGCTCCAGGATGAGGCTGGATGAAAGTACTGAGCTTTCTCTGCCCACAAGAAACACTTCACCCAACCTTATTACATATTCTTCTTTCAAATCTGTGTTTAGATAAGCAGGAAAGCAAATACTGGGAGGTTAAAGTGTGTTAATAGATGCAATTCATACATCTTATGTATACGTTCATGTGTCTGTGTTTGATCTGAGGCCTTGTCCACAGGTTCAGGTCGTTTGTATTTGTATTGTATGGAATTATTTGACCTTCAGATCAAAGGTTAATAAAGAGGTTGCTGCTGCAAAGTAGAAAACGTTGTCTGTGTTGTCTTTGAGTGAGCAGAGTAGTGGTTTGAGAAAAATCTGAGCATCAGTCGAGATCAAGAACAAATATAAAACCTTCATGCACAGGACCGCCGCTGTGGTGTTTCTAACACCACACACACCAGACAACTCACCGATGTCCTGTGGCCGACATGGAGCCGACGCCCAGGGAGACGAAAACTTAGGATAGAGGTTCCTGACGGAGAGACAGAAACACATGTTGATAGTCGCACGTGATGACATTTAATCCAGATATGACAAAACTGGACACTTCCGGCTCATCCACAGACAATGTAAAAAGAACTGGACAAACCTCCTGGAATGTCACTCATGTGTTTCTAAAGAATCATATTAAGCTTAAGCTTGTCTTGGCTCTGGACAACACCATGCTGGCAGGAACTGACTCCAGATAACCCAAGAATAGGAAAATGAGTGGAATGAAGAAGGCATGAGGGACCTGGGAGGATCCTGAAGGGACATGGGAAGGTCCTGGGAGTGACATGGGAGGGTCCTAGAAGGGACATGGGAAGGTCCTGGGAGTGACATGGGAGGGTCCTAGAAGGGACATGGGAAGGTCCTGGAAGTGACCTGGGAGGGTCCTAGAAGGGACCTGGGAGGTTCCTAGAAGGGACATGGGAAGGTCCTGGGAGTGACATGGGAGGGTCCTAGAAGGGACATGGGAAGGTCCTGGAAGTGACCTGGGAGGGTCCTAGAAGGGACCTGGGAGGGTCCTGGGACTGACATGGCAAGGTCCTGGTAGTGACCTGGTAGGGTCCTGGTATATAAATACATATATGTATGTATGTAATATATATATATATATATATATGTATGTAATATATATATATATATATATGTATGTAATATATATATATATATATATA
>CM026219.1:540156-575156 GCA_014839995.1 Xenentodon cancila
ACATACATATACATATATACATATATATATATACATACATATACATATACATATATATATATACATACATATACATATACATATACATATACATACATATACATATACATATACATATACATACATACATATACATATACATATATATATATATATATACATACATATATATATATATATATATATATATATATATACATATATATTCTGTAGGGGCTCACTTATTTTTTCCCCCAGAGCTGTGAATATTTTATAGTTGTGTACAATAAAAACATAGACATTAAAATAGGTTGTGTGTTATTAGCTTGAGTATGTTGTTTGTTGGTTATTGTGACATGGATAAAGATCAGATCAAAGTTTATACAATGCAGAAAGGGTGCACATACTTATCCTTGCCCATCACATCTATATTCTTAAAAGTGTAAAGTGTATTGGTCATACTCTGGTGAGTTGAGGTTGAGGCCGAGTGTGGTGAGGTCGGAGCCCAGCGCCAGGTGCACCATGCCAGGGTCAGTCTCCGCTGCACGGATGAACGTCAACAAGCCGATCATTCCAAACTGGTCCGTTACCATGCCGACAGGGATGTTGGTCACACGCCCTGAGAGAGAGAGAGAGAGAGAGAGAGAGACACACACACACACACACACACACACACACACACACACACACACACACACACACAAGGATGCTCCAGGATGAAATCTGTCCTGGGTGTAAAACTGGACATCAACTGTAGCTTTATTACTCATATTACTTCGGTGGTCAAGTCCAGATTTATTCACTTACGGAAACTGTCCAAGATTAAGCCTTTTCTTTCCCAACGTCACTTTGAGATTTTAATCTCCGCTTTTATCATGACACATTTAGATTATTGTAATGCACTTTACATTGGAGTTATCCAGAAATCAGTTGGTCGACTGCAGTTAGTTCAAAATGCTGGTGCTCGTTCAAATAATAGTTTACTTTCTGCATTACTTTATATGCATATATATGTGTTGGGTTTGTTTTTTCTTTCATAAATTCACAAGATCTTAAAAACCAGATGAATGTAAATTGTAATTATGACATATTGTAGAAGATGTAGGATTAAACAAGTTTGACTTCTTCCTGCCCCTTTTCAGACATATTAAACAGGACATATGTGTTATGTGTATGTCTGTGTGTGTGCATGTATACAGGTATGTATATATAGATAGGTGTGTGCACTTTGGGTATAGATTTATTTTATGGATTTGTGTACATAAATTTATAACAGATCCATTTATTTATATAGATTTATTCACAATGTTCAAAGTGTGTGTGTATACATGTGTATATATGTATATTTATTTATTTATATATTCATATTCACGTGTTAACTGGGTTGCCAGGACAACGGTAATTGTCTGCCAAAGAGGCTTGGGACAGGGAAGACGCTGCAGCAGGCCCCACTGCTGCTCGCTCTGAAGAACCATGCATGCGTTCACATCTGACTCCTGAATAGATTTGCTGCTAATTGCCTTTTGGAAACTAAAAATCAAGCAGACAACAAAGTTGTCCAAGGGCTCTGATAAATAATGAATGATCTAAAATGCAGTGGCGTGGTTCTTTAGCCTGACAAATCGGACATGAACAACAACGTCGTGGACATGTTGTCGCTATATTTAGTGAGTTTTCAGACTCATCGGGCAACTTACTGTCTGCTTGTTTGAGGCGATCGTGATCCTGCATGATGGCATTCTACCACTGTTGTCGTGTTACCAAACAACGTCATACTGACTGTACAAACTTCTGTCAAGTTAGGCTATTTAAACAGCCAATAGTTAACTTTGGACCACAACTTTTACTACTGTAAATTAGAGGTAAGATCTTAAGCCCAAGCCCGACCCCGACCCGACCCTGACCCGAATTTCGGGCCGGCTCCGGCCTAAAATGTCATTCATTACGTTCGGGTCGGGCCGGGTCGGGCCGGGCTTCTATCTTGCTGACTTTTTTTTAAATAAATATATGTTTATAAAAATGTATACTAAAACGATGTGTGGAATGTGGATACTAAACTAAGGAATACTTATTATAAAATAAATAATTTGGATAAAACAGAGTAGGCGCTGTAAGGTAACTGCTATTTAACTACTATTGTGCAGGAGCCAGAGCTCTGCGCACGTGAACGCGCCCTCTTAATAATCTTCCCCTCCACAATTCCGCATCTATTTTGACTCGGTGTCCCTGATTATGGAGCAGCAAGAAGTCGAGGATAAACTAAAGACAGGGGAACTTAAAAGGCAAACACACCGGGAAGAGTGAGGTGTGGAAAAGCTTCAACTTGATGATGTAAAATGCTCCAGAAACTTGCGTTGGCGTCGCTGAATGTCGTCAACGTGGCACTTTGCTTTCATAGGAGAGCAAAAAGACCGGCACTGAGCAGGCGTTTAAACCTGACATTTTCACCGTCAACTCTTAAAAAAATCCATCAATGATGGCAAATTGTCGGTTAATGTGACCTCTGCAGACAGAAATATAAAAGATGTAAATGTTTATCCAGTCTTTTTAAACTTAGATTTCATTACAAAATTTCGTTAATTTGTTAGCATAAATCACCTCCTCCTCCCGAAACCCAACAAATAAAATATGAAATGTCGGGTTTTCTTCGGGCTCGGGCCTGCAAATCAAGTTAATAGGTCGGGCTCGGGCTGGGTCGGCTTTAATACCCGCGGGCCCGGGTTGGGTCGGGCTGGATTTTTTAGGCCCGATCTTACCTCTACTGTAAATCTGAGGCCGATTGTTCAATCCCATTCTTGGACCCCTAAAACACAAATCCTATACTTGGGGCAAATATCATGTTGAGTTTCTCACCGTCAGGAAGCACCTGAATCCCTTTTTTCTGCTGGTTGTTGTTGCTGGGCGCTGAGCTCTTATCGCCAGGAAACTTTGGACCATCTGAGCTGGAGGCGGATTTTCCTGATGAGTTCAGATTCTGATTGGACAAAAACAGAGGACAGAAATCAAGACATGGACAGACTCTTTAAGAGAAAGGGAAGACAATAAGAAGGTAAATCAGAATATATTAAAAAGCAAAAAGGATGGGAAAAACAACAAAACTGAGGAAAACATATGGAGAATAAATGAACTGAAGGGCCAAGAAAAAGAAAAGTAAAAAGGACAAAGAAGGAAAAATAATCCAACCGTTTTACTGTCTTCATTGTTGCTGGTGGGGTCTTTTGTTTGGTAGTTGGGCCCAGGTAGAGCTGGGAAGTCTTCGTTGTGGATGGAGAAGTCCTGCGACTGCTCACTGGACGGCTTGGTTACCATGCCAACTGAAAAATGGACCAATTACAGCATATTATCACTATATGGAAACACATCAGACAGCAGGATCACAGCAAGAGATTCTTTTTACACCATTTATTTCACGCTTCATGAGGAGAAAATGTCACATTAAGACCTTTTCTTGCTTATAAAATAACAGTTTAACTACAAGATTTCCAACAGTAACATATATATGTTTCACTGTGCTGTTATGAACAAAAATGAAAACAAAAAGGAAAAATAAGATAATATGGGGAATCACAAGTAACCCTGTGATTCAACATCTGCAGATCCAGCTTCAGCAGCAGAAACTCTTAGTAGACGTGTCCTGTCTGACTTCATCAGTGTCTCATGGTTCTGGAGGGGTTCTGGTCTGTTCTTCTTCCTACATTCCTTCAGGTCATGAAAGTTCACTTCTTCACAATTCTCTGAAGGTCCCACCACAGCATCTCAACCAGGTTCAGGTATGGACTTTGACCAGGTAGTTCAAGAACCATTTTCTTGCTCAAGATTCTTTCATTTTTCATCATTGTGTTCTTGTGCTTACAAGTCTTGTATGACCCAAGTTTTCAACTGCTGACATCCACTCCTGGGAAGACTGACAACTGTCTACAATGTTTCATACTAATAAATAATCCCTCTGTAGGATTGAAAGGGGAGTATTAATTTTGTAGGGGATATTTCATTAACTTCAAACAGATAATTAGACTAAAACCAATGTATTTTCTTGAAAAAACAAAAAAAGGTTTAGGTGGGTTGGGAAGAATTTCCGTTAAACTTTCAGTTTAACGGAAGTTTTAAGTCAGTGTAGTCACTTCTTGTAAAACTGACTGTATGAGGAGTGTTCACGTTTATATCCAGACAAAACACGTATGATGTTTGTGTGTTACCGTAGGGTGCTCGACCGGCCAGCGGGTTGAGCAGCGGTGTGGGATTCGAGCCTCCATCCCTCCGACTCCGGTCAGCTAACGCCGGGAAGTCTGACAGGTCCAACCCCGTCACATTCTCACTGCCGTCTGGACAAAAACACAAACAGGAGGGAAAGCTGTTTATGAACAGGCATCACGATTCTGCTTCAAGTCAGGATTTCCTCTTCAGAGGTCAAAGCGAGACGGGAGAGGAAACTGTAGTTTTACCTGTGCCATTGAAGATGTTGCTGGATAACGAGTTGTTCATGTTGAAACCTGGATTCCTGTTCACCCCAAACCCTGACATACTGGCACACAAACACATAAAACATGATCACAATAAAAACTAGCAACCTTATGAAGTATAAGGAGCCATTAGATGGAAGGACATGAAGACTTAAAAGGACAGAAACGTCTGGAGTTAGTGTTTCAGGATAAGGGAAATACCCCGAAAAAGATGGATGTGCTTGTAGAATTCACTGTTCTGGATGACCTGCAGGTGACCCGCAGGTGACCCAGAGACTCGGTCAGAATGAATGTAGGGTAACACTAGTCAGCATGACCCCGAGCTCTGACTGAGGTCAGTAGATTAGCAGGTGGAAGCTCAGCTGGTGTAGCGAGGCAGTAATGAAGATCAATAACCCTCAGTCAATAAGCTTCTTGATGAAGATGCTGGATTACTGTCAACAGGCGCATGCAGAGCTGCACGGACACGCTGAAGTTTCCCAACAGAACTTCACCGCCTAAAACTATAATGATTAGGCGGCTGTGTCCGACAAAACTCTGATCTACACACACTCGCTGGATGCGCACACTGCTGTGGTCGGTGAATTAAACATCAAACCACAACACAAGTGCCTTGAACATCTACAAGATCAGAGCAAACCTCCATCCATTTTTTGGTAGTAATATAAATAAAGCTATTAACAATGCCATAAAATCCTTGAACAATTCCTCCTTCCTTCATCACATTCCTCCGAACTTTTCACTTTATAAATGATAAACTCATGAGAGCTTAAAAGCTCATACTTAAAAACAGTTATAATTATCATTTTATTCCCATTCTTCTTCTTCTGTGTGTGAAGTTACCTGTTGATAGTGAAAGGCTGCCGCGCCTGCTGCTGTTTGGGCATGCCGATGATGCTGGGAGACGACCTATTGGGACTCCCCATGCTGCCGCTCCTCCCTCCGCTGCCGCCGCCTCCCCTCTCTCCTCCCATCCCGCCCGTCTGCCCTGTCGGACCACCCACCTGCTGGTTGTGGTTGAGCACGCTCCGGCTGCTCATGGACATGATGCTCCTGAAGAGAGACAGCGGTGCAGAGGACACTGAGGCGGAGGTGAGGGTTTGAAGAACAAAGATGATGTTAGTGGAGGTTTTGGAGCAGCAGGAGTGCTCCCAGGTCCAGTGATATGAGTCTGAGTGAGAGTCCAGACTGAAAACACAACGCTGCTGTGTGAGCGCGTTGATCTACATACTGAAGAGATGCTGAAACTTGATCTAGAAGACCAAAAGAAGAGGAGAAGAGAAGCTTCACGGGTTTCTAAAGATGTCAACTGTTTAAAACACTACAAAACTAAAGTTTTCAACTGTGTGGACCTCATTTACTGCTAAAACACTGGTTACTGAAGATGATTGACTTTTGATGGACATCTGCAAGGAGTCAATCAGAATTAATGTAAAAAGAATAAATCAGTTAAAATATTTGATAAAGTTTGACATTAATATTTCTACCACTTCTACTAATTTATTCTTATTACAATAACGATAATTTCTTATACTGTCATAATTTTATGTTTTAATGTGCTAATTATTTGCATCTCCACCAATAAAATGATATTCAACGTTAGGTAAAAGCACGACTCAGAACATGTCTCTCAGTCTTTCGGCTTGGTTGTAAGAATCAGCTGCAGAAATAAATGACCAAACACGTGATAGGAAACGTTCTGTGTCTGTAAACTCGGTGCAAGAAACCTCGCACCTGCTCTTACCTGCTCGGCGAGGACGACGTGTGCATCGTGCCAGAGTTGGGAGTACTGGTGTGACTGGAGAGCTGCCCGGCCGACTGGTTCAGCCCGCTTCTACTCAGCTGAGGTGCTGCGCTGCTGTTCATGCCACGCATGGGAAACCCCAGAGAGCCTGCAGAGAGACAAGGACCAGAAACTGTATGTTAAGTGTCAAATAAAATGTATTTCAGGCCTTGTCTTGGTTAAACATCAGTTTCAGCCTGCTGACACCTGCAGTGCTTCTTTGTCCATTTCAGGTGTTTTTGCAGCCTGAAGCTTCTCTTTGTTGATGTACATCTTCACAGAAAAACATGGAGGTGGGGGGACGGTGTCCTGAGGTGTACAGCCCCAGCGTTGTTATAGATAGACCAGTTTAACGCTAAACTACCGGCTTCTTCCCTCTGTATGAAAGAGCTACGACTGCTGCTGGTTGTCAAGATAGCACCGTTAGCACGTCAGCGACTTGTTTTTGATAAGACCAAACTAGCCATGTTCTTCTCAGTGATGCGTCTTGTCTGGGACCTTCTCCTCGGTTGAGCCAAGCTGGTTCCTTTAGAGGTGCTGCTCCAAATTAGCCCGACCAGCCATACCCTCCCACTTACAGTCATTTCCACCACTACCGAAAGTGCCAAACCAGTCAACCAGGCGGAGGGCGGGATTAATGCCATGACTCCTACAGGAGCGTCCAAGAGCCACCATTAAAAACAACCAAGATGGTTGCCACTGATGCAGAGCAATTTAAAAGGTCTGTTTTCAATGTCCAACTAAGAGCACTTTAAGCCTTCACCTCTAAGGAAGATGTTCTCATTATGAGCATCCAGCAGGAAAACTCTGCCACGTGGACGCCTGTGTCCCAGTTATGCCAAATCTTCTTCAGTGCCCTCAGTGGTTCGATGGGGTTGTGATGAAGCAAAGGTCATTGCCAGTTCATCTGCATGTTCTGCTTGGCTTCTTTTGTTCAATTAAATTCAAAGTACTTTATTAATCCCCAAATGGAAATAAACTATTCATTAATTTTATAAGTTTTTTAAATTTTATATTGTCCAGTCACATTTACACAACTCTGACTTCTGTTAATACTAGTCTGGTTATACCTGTTTCTCTGAGGTCATTTCTTCTGCTCCCTTCAAATCAAAGTTACATCCAGAGAAACCCAACTAATTCTTTGTTTTGAAGCTGGAAAGAAGTATGAAGGCTGACCAGGTGAACTTTACACCCCTAATACGACAGCTCACAGCTTTTTTACCTACGAGCATAAAATGTTCCCCTAAACTTTGCTCCATTACTCTTGAAACAGTTTAGGACTGTGATGAATATGCAGTTAGTATGAACAAGTTCATACTAACTAATCCATCCATCAATCCATCCTTTATCTATACCAAACTATTCCTATTTAGGGTTATGAGGGCCTATCCTAGCTTTCTTTGAATGAAAGACAGACGTACACCTGGACAGGTGACCAGCAGTCCAAAACAGGCCAACATGCAGACACACGACAACAATAGACACGGTTTTGGACTACAAAAGGATGCTGGAGTACCCGGAGAAAACCCATGCAAGCACGGGGAGAACCTCCAAACTCCACACAGAAGGACCCCAGACGGGACAAGAACCACCGTTAAAACAATTAGCTGATCCAACCCGAAACATGTAAGGAACGCTTCCTGAAACGTTCGAGCAGAAAGACTTGTGTGTGTTGATCTTACTCTGTGGGCCATATAAACTAGCTCCCAGCTGTGACAGTTGACCCGTTGAGGAGGCAGAGGACGACGCCAGCATCTGAACAAACAGGAAACACAAATACGACTCATAAGTTCTTGTCTTCCTCTACAGTTTAGACATCTACTTCCTGACTGGTGAATAAAAGGTTTCAGCAGGTCAGATCTGCTGTCTTTGAGTGGAACAAGGCAGCTGCTGTCACTGTGTGAAGGTAGAGATGCTTTTACATACCTACCAGATATCTTTGCAATCATTGTTCTCGCCATTATCAAATATATTTGGTAAGTGAGGTAGAAATGAAAACCCAACCTCTGACCTACCATAACACTTTGGTTGATGCTGGATTTTTTTTTAACTTACTGCACTCTCCTTTAAGGTCCCAGACCATGACATCTCCACCACTGTGTGTTTCTGCTCATTTCCTCCAAACATGGTTCTGGACATGAAGACCAAACATCTCCACTTTGGTCTCATCTGTCCAGAGGACATTGTTCCAATAGTGTGCTGGCTGGTTAAGAAGCAGTTTTATGATCTTCAGTTGAGATTCTATGTTCTTTCTAGACAGACTTTTGTCCTGGAAACTCTTCCAAACAAACTGTTCTGGTTCAGTCTTCTTCTAACTGTTGTCCTGGAGTTAACGTTGAACTTCACATGGTTAAGAAATAGTTTTATGACCCTTTAGAAATTGATGTGGAGTGCTGATGTTGTTCTCTCCTGGTATTGTGTTAACACACCTGAATGTTCCAGACCAACAAACTGCCAAAACTGTTTTTCTAGATGTCTGCACACCTGCTGATGATCAGTTCATCAAAGGCCGATGGTTCACAGCACCTGACTGTGACTTACCCTCTTAAATCCTATGGCCGGAGTAAAGGGAGCACTTAAGATTGCCAACTTTTAAAAAAAATTTTTTTATCCACAAAAAAAAAAGCATAGAATTAATAGAGGGGGTTCTAACTTTTGCACACGAGCATGTGCACAGATTAGAGAAAATTAAGATGATCTTTCAGACCTCCACTCCCACATTGATGACTTACGTCTTTGTCAGCTCGGTGGGGGGGGGAACATGGACTGTTGGCTGTAGTAGAGGCTGGAGTCGTCCGCGTACTCGCTATCTATCCCTCCCTCCATAAACTTCTTCCGATTAGCACCAAACATGCCGCGTGTCACCTGAAAATGAGGAGAAACCATGAGAGTGAGTCACTGCTCAGAGGGGACAGACCCTGACAGGAGAACTCAGTTTACGCTTTCGAACCAGAAGTTTAAAGTCGACTCAGTTTGTTGACCAAGTTCAGTGCGTGCACATCAACTATAAAAAGACTTTATCAATGGAGCTCTGATACTGTGATTCACCATGGCAACGCCACCCAAATGGAACAGATCTTTATACTTTTCTTTGTTAGAATTAGACAGTAGGAAAGAGTTAGAGTAGGAGAAACTAAACACAAGTGAATGTCATTTAAATATTTACTTAATGTTACACTTTCATTAGTAAGAAGTGGTGGATTGTAGGTGTCTTTTTACCTAAAATTCACTTCTCCTACAAGAGCAATCCTGCTGGTAGATGAAACCTAACTTGAAAGCAGTTACAGATAAAGTATAAAAACATAATTCAGACAGGTTATTTGAACAGACCCATGCTTCAATCATTTTAACAACATTTTGTCCCAGCGACATAATATGTGTGTCAACACATCAATACATCCAATCACTCCTGAAATCCTGAAGAAAATTCCTGAAGACACAGAAGTGGGAGCAGGATGCTATTGAATATGCTACTGTTAAATAATAATGACACATATTTCTAAATCCTGCAGGTTACATAAAATTCCTCACTCCTGGCCTCATGGGTTTGTGGCCACAAACAGCTACTAGTCTACAAAATAAATAAATAAATTTAAGAAAAATACCAGAAACTAAAACTGGCCGCAGTTAAAATTATTGAATTCTTATACGCGCGCACGCACGCACGCACGCACGCACGCACGCACGCACGCACGCACGCACACACACATAGAGAGAGATTTTCTGAATTATCATAGTTTTGCTTTATTAAAAGAATTTTCAATAATCAACACATTTGTTTTCTCTTCAGTCACTGAATTAAAAAAAAAGGAGCATTTGTGTCTCAATAGTTAAGTTTAATCCAGTTTTTACTTTTTGTGCTTGAGATAGTTAGTTCCTGTTTTTTTAATACAGAAACAATTAAAGAGTTATGGTTCTATTATTGCTATAATTTAATGATTTATACTAATTACCTTACTCAAATTAATTGGGAATTAAGAGGATTTTTTTGCTTTCCTCATTAAAACTAAAAGAAATAATTAATGTTTTTTTTCTCTCCAATGTTTTCAAAGAAAATGCAATATGCTTCTATAATAAAGTGACAAAGGTATTTGAGGGAGTTCAATGTTTGGCCAAGATAAGTGAAATCTTATACATGGGTGGATAAGGGAGTGGTGGCCTAGTGGTTACAGTGGTGGGCTTGGGCGTGGAGGACCCAGGAGGACCCAGGGCTGCCCACAATGGTAAATCACTGGGGGCCCCTGAGCAAGGCCCTTAACTCCCAATTGCTCCCCGGGGCGCTGCCCTGCTAGCAGCCCCACTGCTCACTAGTGAAACTAGTTGATGGGTTAAAAGCAGAGACTAATTTCGGTGTGCATCGTACATACATTCGTGTGCACGATGTCCACACTGACAAGAAAGGGAAGAAGATAATGTAAAAGTAGCCTCTGCAAAAAAAAAAAAAAAAAAAAAAATCTAATCTATTTAGAGCTTTAATATACTTCCCAAACGCAAATGCAGCTCCTTTCTAACCAGAAATTCACCCATAAAAGGACATTTAATTGTTCAGATGTCTCCTAAATGTGTGTTGAGATTGGATCTCTGATGAAATTAAACAATTTCACTTTCCTGAAGGGGAGGAGACAGAGAGAAACTCAGAATTTGTGGAACAAAACCTGTTCTCAATTAGGTTATGTTCACAGAGTCCTAACAGACTGAGTGTAAGTTACCTCAGTTTCTGGAGCAGGCTTGAGTTAACCCTCTTTCTTAGGTTTAAGTTAGCTCACTTTTTGAAGTGGAAACCCTTAAGTTTCCCTCATTTCAGCTTTGTGAAGCAGAAAAGGGAGCCTAGAGATGTACAGTTTAAGAGGAAAATTAGTCCGATTAAAAACATTTGGGGGCTCTATTATAACAATATTTAAATCCATTAAAATCACGACTTTTAGCCAAAAAGATATATCAGTGTCTGTGTGACAAAGGTGTTATGATGTTAAATTGACAGTCAAACCCAGACACGGGCGTGTTAAATGTTTTGTTTTCATGAACGCAGTCGGGTGGTTGCTCTACAGATGTGGAACGCTTCTCAGCATCCAGGTGGTTGTTCTACAGATGTGGAACGCTTCTCAGCGGTCAGGTGAATGTTCTACAGATGTGGAACGCTTCTCAGCGGTCAGGTGAATGTTCTACAGATGTGGAACGCTTCTCAGCGGTCAGGTGAATGTTTTACAGATGTGGAACGCTTCTCAGCGGTCAGGTGAATGTTCTACAGATGTGGAACGCTTCTCAGCGGTCAGGTGAATGTTCTACAGATGTGGAACGCTTCTCAGCGGTCAGGTGAATGTTCTACAGATGTGGAACGCTTCTCAGCGGTCAGGTGAATGTTTTACAGATGTGGAACGCTTCTCAGCACCAGTTATGTGGAACCTCAACCATTAAAATGACTAGTTAACAATCCAACCGGCTTTGACACGGTGAAACTGTAAATAGATTTTTGTTACTGTAATACTACTACCCGCAGATGTATATGGTTCCACATAGTAAATTATGGTCACATTTGGAGGTTTCATGTCTCAAAGGGACTTTTATCTCCAAAAAGTCCTTTTGTTGAACTTTAGCACATGTTCATCAGCACCAATCCGACCACAGAAACCAGTAAACAGCGTCTGCAGCGGGACATGCGAGGCTGTCCGGGGGACACCGGCGGGAGCCGCCGTGACCGTGTGGAGGAGCCGCGGACTCCGGCGGCCGGACGGCGGTCTGTCTCAGATTTAAGTCTCTGCAGCGGGACACCGGCGGGAGCCGCCGTGACCGTGTGGAGGAGCCGCGGACTCCGGCGGCCGGACGGCGGTCTGTCTCAGATTTAAGTCTCTGCAGCGGGACACCGGCGGGAGCCGCCGTGACCGTGTGGAGGAGCCGCGGACTCCGGCGGCCGGACGGCGGTCTGTCTCAGATTTAAGTCTCTGCAGCAGCTGGCTGTAGCTGGGCTAATGCTAACACGATCCGCGGTGACTGTATTATAAAGCTGTCCTTTCGTTCCGCGGAGACACGGATCAACAAGCGGAGCCCGCGGACGCGGAGACACGGATCAACAAGCGCAGCCCGCGGACGCGCCGCGACACTTTATGCCTGGTTGGACAGTGTTTGTTGTAAAGTGTTTCGGGCTGCTGCTAGCTCCCGGTGGCTAGCGGCTCCGCCGTCGGAAAACACTGCAGCCTTAGCATCCGAGCTAACCGCGGCTCGGCTCGGCTCGGCTCCGTGTACACGCACACAGACGTGCCAATGGGAACTGTTTCGGAGCGGTCCAGCAGTCCGCAGTCCGGTGGGACGTCTGTGTTCGGTCTGCGGCCTGCTGTCGCTCCGTTTCCTCCAAAACAACAACAAAAAGATCCGGAACCGATCTCTGCCTTCAAATTGCGTTTTACACATTTCACTTCAAAGCACGACTCTCTGATAACCCGCACACAAACCGCTCTGTGTTTAATTTGGGTTTCGTACTGTGACCGCTGAGCAAAATGCATAAAATCAGTTAAAAACGAAAAAGAAACGAAAAAAAAAAACTCACCGCATCAATCTGTCTGCCCCGCTACGACCAAGATGGCCGACATCCGTCTGCCAGGCAGCGAGGATGCTGGGATGCAGAGATGACCTCTGACCCGGAGCATCACTGACTCTGCTCTACTGGAATCTAGTCTGTTCTACTGGGGTCTGGTCTGTTCTACTGGAATCTAGTCTGTTCTACTGGGGTCTGGTCCGTTCTACTGGAATCTAGTCTGTTCTACTGGGGTATGGTCTGTTCTACTGGGATCTAGTCTGTTCTACTGGGGTCTGGTCCGTTCTACTGGAATCTAGTCTGCTCTACTGGGGTCTGGTCCGTTCTACTGGGGTCTGGTCTGTTCTACTGGAATCTAGTCAGTTCTACTGGGGTCTGGTCTGTTCTACTGGGATCTAGTCTGTTCTACTGGAATCTAGTCAGTTCTACTGGGGTCTGGTCTGTTCTACTGGGGTCTGGTCCGTTCTACTGGAATCTAGTCTGTTCTACTGGGGTATGGTCTGTTCTCCTGGAATCTAGTCTGTTCTACTGGGGTCTGGTCCGTTCTACTGGAATCTAGTCTGTTCTACTGGGGTATGGTCCGTTCTACTGGAATCTAGTCTGTTCTACTGGGGTCTGGTCCGTTCTACTGGAATCTAGTCTGTTCTACTGGAATCTAGTCAGTTCTACTGGGGTCTGGTCTGTTCTACTGGGGTCTGGTCCGTTCTACTGGAATCTAGTCTGTTCTACTGGGGTATGGTCTGTTCTACTGGAATCTAGTCTGTTCTACTGGGGTCTGGTCCGTTCTACTGGAATCTAGTCTGTTCTACTGGGGTATGGTCCGTTCTACTGGAATCTAGTCTGTTCTACTGGGGTCTGGTCCGTTCTACTGGAATCTAGTCAGTTCTACTGGGGTCTGGTCTGTTCTACTGGGGTCTGGTCCGTTCTACTGGAATCTAGTCTGTTCTACTGGGGTATGGTCTGTTCTACTGGGATCTAGTCTGTTCTACTGGGGTCTGGTCCGTTCTACTGGAATCTAGTCTGTTCTACTGGGGTCTGGTCCGTTCTACTGGAATCTAGTCTGTTCTACTGGGGTATGGTCTGTTCTACTGGGATCTAGTCTGTTCTGCTGGGGTCTGGTCTGCTCTACTGGGGTCTGGTCCGTTCTACTGGAATCTAGTCTGTTCTACTGGAATCTAGTCTGTTCTGCTGGGGTCTGGTCTGCTCTACTGGGGTCTGGTCCGTTCTACTGGGGTATGGTCCGTTCTACTGGGATCTGGTCTGTTCTACTGGAATCTAGTCTGCTCTACTGGGGTCTGGTCCGTTCTACTGGGGTCTGGTCTGTTCTACTGGAATCTAGTCAGTTCTACTGGGGTCTGGTCTGTTCTACTGGGGTCTGGTCTGTTCTACTGGAATCTAGTCAGTTCTACTGGGGTCTGGTCTGTTCTACTGGGGTCTGGTCCGCTCTACTGGGATCTGGTCTGCTCTACAGGGATCTGGTCTGCTCTACTGGGGTCTGGTCTGCTCTAGTTCGCGGTGTTCTAAACCAACCTACTATATTTAACTGTGTTTTGCCCTTTTCTGAATAAGGAGGACTGGAGTGTTCCAGGGACAGATGAACCCCAATCCTCAGCCTGCCTAGTAAGGTCTACGCAGGACAGCTGGAGAACAGAGTCCCATTGTTTTTTTGAACCTATAATTCAGGTGGAACCACTAGTAGCCGTAGTATTAGTTGTAGTAATAGTAGTCGTAGTTGTTGTAGTTGTAGCTGTAGTAGTGGTAGTAGTTTAAGTAGTTGTAGTAGTGGTGGTAGTAGTAGTTGTAGTAGTAGTTGTAGTAGTGGTGGTAGTAGTTTAAGTAGTTGTAGTAGTGGTGGTAGTAGTAGTTGTAGTAGTGGTGGTAGTAGTAGTTGTAGTAGCTGTAGTAGTGGTAGTAGTTTAAGTAGTTGTAGTAGTGGTGGTAGTTGAGGTAGTAGTATTTGTAGTAGTGGTTGTAGTTGTAGTGGTTGTAGTAGTTTAAGTAGTTGTAGTAGTGGTGGTAGTAGTAGTAGTAGTAGTAGTTGTAGTAGTGGTGGTAGTAGTTTAAGTAGTTGTAGTAGTGGTGGTAGTAGTAGTTGTAGTAGCTGTAGTAGTGGTAGTAGTTTAAGTAGTTGTAGTAGTGGTGGTAGTAGTAGTAGTAGTAGTAGTTGTAGTAGTGGTGGTAGTAGTTTAAGTAGTTGTAGTAGTGGTGGTAGTAGTAGTTGTAGTAGTGGTGGTAGTAGTAGTTGTAGTAGCTGTAGTAGTGGTAGTAGTTTAAGTAGTTGTAGTAGTGGTGGTAGTTGAGGTAGTAGTATTTGTAGTAGTGGTTGTAGTTGTAGTGGTTGTAGTAGTTTAAGTAGTTGTAGTAGTGGTGGTAGTAGTAGTTGTAGTAGTGGTGGTAGTTGAGGTAGTAGTATTTGTAGTAGTGGTTGTAGTTGTAGTGGTTGTAGTTGTAGTAGTGATAATAATAGTTGTAGTAGTAGTTCAATTCAATTCAATTTTATTTATACAGCGTCTATTACAACACAAGTTGTCTCCAGGATTTTTCCAGAGACCCAGAACATGACCCCCGAGCAATTATTACATAAACAACGGCAGGTAAAAACTTCTCTTTAAGAGGGAAGAAACCTGGACCAGGACCTGGATCATAATGGGGGACCCTCCTGCTGAAGACCAGCCGGGTAGAACAGGAAATAGAGAGAAGAGACACAGACACACCGTCAAAGGAACAAGACAGGATACAATAGTAAAGTTATCTATCAGCAGTAGACCGATAAGACTTCTGTGAATATGGGTGATATATGGATAGACGGTGATCCAAGGGGATGAGGACTGCAGGTCGGGATGTCAGCAAGTATCCAACAGAGACATCTATACAGACAGGTGAAGGCAGACACTGGGATGGTCAGAGGTGGAACTGCAGGTCAGCAAGCAGCTGCTGAGGTTCTGGTCTGCAGAACATGCAAAGAAGAGGAAAAGAAGGGCCAGACAAGCACAAAAAACTACCAGAACAATGGACCACAATTAAGTTTATGGGATATTGTTAATAAATGAGGGTTGAGGTGAAGAAGAGACAGAGAAGGCAAAGAGAAACAGAGAAAGTGAAGGCACCACTCAGTGGATCATGTTGGTGCCCCCCTGCAGCAGAGGCCTATAACAGCATATCTACACCGAAGCTGTTTAAGATGAGCTGCTCTAATCTGGTCCTGTAGCTGCAGTTTTGACTACTGGGCCTGACACATTAAGGTACTAAATGTACACTGACTATATGCTTTATTAAACAGAAATGTTTTAAGTTTAGTTTTAGAGAGGATGCTCCTGATCTTTGCGATATTACAGAGGTGGAAAAACGCGGTTTTACAAACCTGATTAATATGCTGTTTAAATGACAAAATCCTGATCAAATATAACGCCATGGTTTCGCACAGTTTTACTGGAGGCCATCGCAAGACCATCTAATCCCTTCCTAAGGTGTTTGGACCACAAACAACAACCTCTGTTTTATCAGAATTTTGGAGAAAAAATTTCTGGACATCCAGTCCTTGATGTCCTTAAGACACATCTGAAGTTTGTCTAATGGTTCTGTTTCATCTTCATGGACAAATACAGCTGCGTATCATCAGCATAACAATGGAAATTAATGCTGTGGTTCCGGATAAAACTTCCCAAGGGCTGCATGTATAAACTGCACAAGATTGGCCCTAGCACTGAACCCTGCGGGACACCATAGCAGACCCTCGTCTGTACGGAAGAAACCTCATGAACATGAACAAACTGGAATCTATCGGACAGATTTAAACCAACCTAGAGCTGTCCCTTTAATCCCAACAACACACTCTAGTCTCTGCAGTAAAATGCTGTGATCTATAGTATCAAAAGCAGCACTGAGGTCCAGCAGAACCAGTATGGACACTAACCCATTATCTGAGGCCATAAGAAGGTCATTGGAGACTGGAACCAGTGCTGTTTCTGTGCTATGATGCATCTGAACCCTGACTGGAAAATTTCAAATAGATCATTTCTATACAAATGCTCACACACCTGCTGCAACGACCTTTTCCAGAATTTTAGACATAAATGGAAGGTTGGAAATCGGTCTTTAGTTAGCTAAAATGTCTGGGTCAAGAGAGGGTTTTTTAAGTAATGGTTTGATTACTGCGACTTTAAAAGCCTGTGGCACATATCCTAAGACTAGGGACAAGTTGATCTGTTCCAGTATTGTCGCACCAATAAGAGAGAAAACATTTTTGAGTAGTCGAGTTGGGATTGGGTCTAACAGACACGTGGATGATTTAGATCCATTGACGACTGAGGTCAGCTCAGAGAGGTCAACAGGAACAAAACAGTCTAGAGTCAGGTCGGAGCATAAGGGAGTCGCCGAAGTTGAAGAAAATGCCCACAGCCACTGCCAGGAGGGCCTGGCCGATTTCTTCTCTAATTCTAACAATTTTATTGCTAAAGAAGCTCATAAAGTCTTGACTACTGAGAGCTGCAGGGATGCACGGCTCAACAGAGTTGTGGCTCTTTGTCAGCCTTTAATTGCGTAACGTTGACAATGTTGAACTCAAACGTTATTAAATAGTGGTCGGATAGGAGGGAGTTTACATGTGACACTAACAGATTATCAAGTTCTACACCGTAGACGAGGACCAGATCAAGAGTATGATTAAGACAATGCGTTGGTTCGTTAACTTTTTGTAAAATCCCCATCGATTCTAGAAGAGAATCAAAAGCCAACTGAAGACTGTCGTTGTCAACATCCATATGAATGTTAAAGTCGCCCACTATGATGACTTTATCTGTACTGATCAATAAACTAGATAAGAAATCTGAGAACTCAGACAGAAACTCCAGATAAGCTCCAGCAGGAGGCCGGTAAACTACCACCAACAAAACTGGCTTCTCTGATTTCCAGCTCGGCAGTTTTAAACTAAGCGTGAGGCTTTCAAACGTATTATAATCACATTTAGGTTTGGATTTTATTGTAAGACTGGAGTCGTAGATCGCCGCTACTCCTCCACCTCGACCTGTGATTGGAGGAATATGATAATTAAAGTAACCGGACGGCGTCGATTCATTTAAACTAACAAACTCTTCCTCTTGGAGCCACGTTTCTGTTAGGCAGAAAATGTCACTCCGGGTCTCAGTAATTAGATCGTTTACTAATAGAGACTTGGAGCTTAAAGATCGTATATTTAGTAATCCGCATCTAATTGTTTGGTCTTTAGTTCGCACTAAATGCGTATTTGTTTTTATTTTTACGAGGTTATTTTGATTGACGCCTCTATCAAGTCACACTTGGTGAACATTTGGAAGACGGGGAACCACCACCTGGACCCTGGATTGTCAGGGGGAGGATCTAATAATATCAGCCAGATTTCTAGAGATAAGAGCTGCACCATCCCGGGTGGGATGAATGCCGTCTCTTCTAAGCAGACCAGGCTTTCCCCAAAACGTCTTCCAATTGTCAATAAAGGCCACGTTGATCAGATGTGGTGAGAGCAGCTGACATGATCAGTTTTAGAGGGGACTAAACAACAAGATTCCACAATACGCCTGGGAATTACTGGGAGTACCATGTGACACTGGTGTTTAAGGTGAAAAACGCCAACTGTGAAACTCACATGTCCTTCCTGCAATGAGTGAAACGCCTCAACAGTTTCACGTGTTTTAAGACCTTTTATTTTGTAAAGCAGACAATCTGGCAGGTAGTTACGTAACGTCTTCAACGAGCTGACACCGTCTTTTCTGATTGGACGATGTCGCCGAAAGCGTGTTCGACCAATGAGCTTCCAGGACGGGGCCGCCGGCGTATATATAACGAATGACTCGGCACTTCACCGCCATTACCCGAACTGACAAACGAGGAAACATGTCTGGGCGTGGAAAAACCGGCGGCAAGGCTCGCGCTAAGGCCAAGACGCGCTCGTCCCGCGCCGGCTTGCAGTTCCCGGTGGGTCGTGTTCACCGCCTGCTCAGGAAGGGGAACTACGCGGAGCGGGTCGGTGCCGGAGCCCCCGTCTACCTGGCGGCCGTCCTCGAGTATCTGACCGCGGAGATCCTGGAGCTGGCTGGAAACGCCGCCCGCGACAACAAGAAGACCCGCATCATCCCCCGCCACCTGCAGCTGGCTGTCCGCAACGACGAGGAGCTCAATAAGCTGCTCGGAGGCGTCACCATCGCACAGGGTGGCGTCCTGCCCAACATCCAGGCCGTGCTGCTGCCCAAGAAGACCGAGAAGCCCGCCAAGGCCAAGTAGACCCCCGACACCAACAACACAACGGCTCTTTTAAGAGCCACCCCACCCGTCTACAGGGCTGATCCTCTAACACACCACCACCAACCCCCAAACAAACACTCGGCCCCGCAACTAGTATTGTCTCGCTGCGCGTGGCGCCACGCGCAAAAACACAACAACCCTTTCACTCAGTCTCAAACGTCATTGTGATCCCGAGTCGGTTCATCGGGTTGACACATGACTGCTGCCTTATGTTCTAATTATTCTGGGGGGGGGGGGGGTTCTGGTGGACCGCAGTCCGTCTACGGCTGCAGCTCTGCATCTCCGTGTGCGGGACTGGCCCAACCGGATCTGCCAATGCACGTATAGAGCCATGTGTTTAAGATTGTAGTTTCGTTCCGGTTACCGAGTGTGGAGGGTTTTAGCCGAGACACCTAAATGTAGGATTCAGCTCCGCGGAGCGAGTCAGTGGCTCTTAAAAGAGCCGTTGTTTCAGGGAGCTTCAGCTGGTCTTAAGCTCGCTCTCCGCGGATGCGGCGGGCCAGCTGGATGTCTTTAGGCATGATGGTGACCCTCTTGGCGTGGATGGCGCACAGGTTGGTGTCCTCGAAGAGCCCCACCAGATAAGCCTCGCTGGCCTCCTGCAGCGCCATGACGGCGGAGCTCTGGAAGCGCAGGTCGGTCTTGAAGTCCTGAGCGATCTCTCTGACCAGGCGTTGGAAGGGCAGCTTGCGGATCAGCAGCTCAGTGGACTTCTGGTACCGGCGGATCTCCCTCAGAGCCACAGTACCGGGCCTGTAGCGGTGAGGCTTCTTCACTCCTCCGGTGGCCGGGGCGCTCTTGCGGGCGGCCTTGGTGGCCAGCTGCTTCCGGGGAGCTTTTCCTCCGGTGGACTTCCGGGCGGTCTGCTTGGTTCGGGCCATTTTTACTTGTTCTGACTGGTTTCTCAGTGCGAGATAAAAGTATTCGCTACCAAGCAGGTGGTATATATATCCAGCGCCGGAGTGACTGCATCGCTGATTGGCTCAAAATGTGCACGTGACACAACCGCCTAACAAACTTGAAATTCAAACTGACCTATCAGCACAGTCGGGCAGAGAAACGCGGTAACTTCTGCATTCCGATCAGGTGTAAAGTTACAGGAACGGTGCGCGTGCACAAATGGTAGGAAACACTAGTTCGCTCCTTCACAACCAGACTTCACTCCCGGACAGAAACGCCAACATATAAAAGTAATCAGAATATCTTAAGTTAAATGTACATTTGCTCTCTGGACACTTGGATTCTGGAGTTAAATCTTTAAATTGAAAGTCATATGCTGCAAACTATTTTGATTTACGCTGTTTTGATCCTTATTCTAAGTTAACATTCCTTTATAACCTATTCACAGACCTTGCTTTGCTGTAACTGCAAAATGTTTAATAACAAAGAACTCAAAACTGATTAAGCTGGAAGGTGGTTGACTGAATGAAAATGTAGAACATCTTCTTAAACTGATCTTGATTTAAGGCCAACAAATACAACAGTTTAAGACTGGATGACACAAGCTCTTAAAGAAGTTGATTGGATCAATTTTCTAAAGGCAAAAATTAAAATGGTGATCTAATTAGGGCAGGTTTATTTATCACGATTGGTTTCTGAAACCTGCATGCTGTTGGAAAAGAAAACTGACATCTCAGTTAACGTTTATTTTTTGGAGACTCGAATCAAACTACAGTGAAATACTGGAAAGATTAATGTACTTTATCTCTTTCCTTGGGTGTATTTAAGAAACATTTACATATACACATTTGTATAGTTGTAGACATGAATCGCAGCATAACTTTGTTGCACGAGCTTCTGATCCTGACTCAATAACTGTCAAACTCTTTGAAGCAGCTTAAATAGTTCATGCACCAATGTCTCTTTTACAGATGCATGTAAGCAGATAGATGTGATATTAATAAAAGTCAGTGGCACACTTGACATGTAGCTCCTTAGATCACACCAGTCTCCGCCTACATCAGGACGGATGTGGTCGGGGCAGTGAGACCTGCTTAGCGGACGTGAAGGAAGACACGATTCCCCCGTTACGTAGTAAACTGGTTATTTTGAAAAGATCCAAAGCCAGAGGTAATCAAACCACACCAAATCCCTCTGCTTTAGTACAGTTAAACAGCCGATCACCTACAATTAAGTTAGTGTAGATTAAATCTAGAATATTCTAATTAAATATGACGTGTGTTTGGGCATTCATTCTTAGTTTGTGCCATCACATTAGAGGAAGCGTGAGTCAGAAACATACGTGACAATGAAATTCGTTAACTGTCTGAAGTGGTGCTGTTCGCGAATAACGCGGATCCGGTTGGGCCAGTCCCGCACGTTTTCATGAGGTTCCCGCACACGGAGATGCGTTTGAGACTGAGTGAAAGGGTTGTTGTGTTTTTGACGTGTGTGGTTAGGTGAGTGTGCGCGTGGCGCCACGCGCAGCGAGACAATACTAGTTGCGGGGCCGAGTGTTTGTTTGGGGGTTGGTGGTGGTGTGTTAGAGGATCAGCCCTGTAGACGGGTGGGGTGGCTCTTAAAAGAGCCGTTGTGTTGTTGGTGTCGGGGGTCTACTTGGCCTTGGCGGGCTTCTCGGTCTTCTTGGGCAGCAGCACGGCCTGGATGTTGGGCAGGACGCCACCCTGTGCGATGGTGACGCCTCCGAGCAGCTTATTGAGCTCCTCGTCGTTGCGGACAGCCAGCTGCAGGTGGCGGGGGATGATGCGGGTCTTCTTGTTGTCGCGGGCGGCGTTTCCAGCCAGCTCCAGGATCTCCGCGGTCAGATACTCGAGGACGGCCGCCAGGTAGACGGGGGCTCCGGCACCGACCCGCTCCGCGTAGTTCCCCTTCCTGAGCAGGCGGTGAACACGACCCACCGGGAACTGCAAGCCGGCGCGGGACGAGCGCGTCTTGGCCTTAGCGCGAGCCTTGCCGCCGGTTTTTCCACGCCCAGACATGTTTCCTCGTTTGTCAGTTCGGGTAATGGCGGTGAAGTGCCGAGTCATTCGTTATATATACGCCGGCGGCCCCGTCCTGGAAGCTCATTGGTCGAACACGCTTTCGGCGACATCGTCCAATCAGAAAAGACGGTGTCAGCTCGTTGAAGACGTTACGTAACTACCTGCCAGATTGTCTGCTTTACAAAATAAAAGGTCTTAAAACACGTGAAACTGTTGAGGCGTTTCACTCATTGCAGGAAGGACATGTGAGTTTCACAGTTGGCGTTTTTCACCTTAAACACCAGTGTCACATGGTACTCCCAGTAATTCCCAGGCGTATTGTGGAATCTTGTTGTTTAGTCCCCTCTAAAACTGATCATGTCAGCTGCTCTCACCACATCTGATCAACGTGGATTTAATCATGTTTGTGGATCCACGCTTACTGTTGAGCCACTGTGAGTGCATCCTTTTGTATGCCATAAGATATGATAAGGTTTTCTTCCAGAGCTGCATGCTGACCTGCAGCCCCACCTCTGACCACCTCAGAGTCTGCTGTCTACCCCTGTTTAGATAGTGGTCTCTGTAGTCCACCAACTAAACAGGTACCAGTCTGATGGACGGGCCATCCAGATCTGCACAATGTCAATGAAACAGTCGTGTCTTTCAGGGTGTGTGGAAGCAGGGACACATCTAAAACATTCTGGATAGGGCCTCTCAAGGACCAGGATTGGCCACCCCTGCGCTCAGGGATAGGCAAGCCCTCTGAGAAGTTGAGGGTACCTTGGAAGGGTTAAATAAAATTCAGTTGAAATAAATTATGAAATAAGTACAGACTTCAGGACACTGCGTTGGGAGCAAAATACATTTTCCATGAAATACAAAAACATATGTGACAACTAATTTTCATGGACACCAAGTTCATCCGAATAATGAACATACATGAAATGAAAGATTTTGTATATTTCTCAGTAGATTCATCACAAAACAGTTTGTTCCATGTTTCAGTTCTTCACCTGGAATTGGAGCGTTGATACTAGAAGCCTCCTAACAGTCTTCTCAAGACCTCCTAGCATTTATAGTCATCCTAAAGTATCATATTCAACATCCCGCTGTGTTTATATACAACTAATGATGCAGTGACACTTAAATGACTCTTGTGCTACTAAAAGATCTCATTTATTGGTCTTATTTATATGCTGAAAAATACAAGGAAGTAGTGGTTTTTGTACCAGAAGTGACTTCTAGCTCAGTTTCTCTTATTATTTTTACAGGACATGAACTTTATAAAATACAGAAATACAAATAATATTATTGTCATTATCAATAACATAAAAACACTTATTTATATATACACCAGTGGAAGTAAGAGAACATTTTTAACTCCATCCCAGAGAACTTTTATTTTATTTAACAATGTTCAATAATTTTCTCTAATGCTGGAACTTCTCTTTGCGTCTTTCAAACTCGTCTACTTTCTTATTTGGTGCAGAACTGGTGCTGAATTATTTAGGTTTCCAGTTTAACCTCTGAAAGCCTGCGAGTAGTAGCTGCAGTTTAAAAGTGAATGCTGATTTGACTGTGCTGTTGCTGCTCTGTGATTGGCTAGTTAAAAAAACTGCCAGGAAGCCTCATAGTGAGGCACTGATGGTTAAATCAAGTCAACAAATATGCATCTTTAAAGTTCATATATATTTGTTTTTGCTGAATGTTTGTGCCTGTTGTTACTGTGGTCTTCATTTGACCTTTTTTAAATTATCTACCCATTATATACCCATGTCTAAAACATACTTAAAACAAAAAGCCTATTTAAAGTTTAAAATCAAACTGTAAAGATTAAAAGTTGTCAATTAATGTGTTTCTGTGAACTAGTTTAAAAAGAGGAACCAATTCTGATTAATAAATGTGAGATACTGTTAGTTCTGTATGTTGAAATGCTTATATAAGTTTTTGTCAAAAATAAAGAAAACGGCTGAACTAAAACAACCAGCCAGATATTCACTGTTTAAGTTATAAAACCAGTTGAAATTTTTTTTTTAAATTTTATGCTTTGTTATGAGATGTATATACATAAATATTTTAATAAGTAACTACTTTTAGATTTCACAGTTCAGTTTCCATGGAAATTAATCTATGTATGTTAATACCAGACTTAAGATAACTTTAAATGAGCCTTACAGTTTACAGTGTTTTTGTGATTTTCACCTAAACACGTGTAGTACTTTTAATGGTACATATATGTAATTAATTAATATTCAGTTACTTAATTAAATGATAATTACTAAATGAAAAGTATAAAACATTTTAAAATAATCATTAAAAACCCATTAAAGGCCTACATAAAATGAGTTTTGCATAATTATTTTGTCAGTGTGTCTGAAATGGTAAAAGCTGATTATTGGTGTTAACTAGAGACAAACAAATAGAATAATGTCTTTCTCAGTGAAGTCAAGGAACCATGTTAGAGTTCAATTCAAATTTATTTCATAATTCTTCTGCATATATGAGCAATAGCAGGATTATTTAAGTTAAAACACAATGTAACATTAACAGGATGGGGTTTAACATGTTTAACACTGAAAACACTTAAACACAGAAAATGATTTTGGCTTCTTCCGATTAGTTTGGCAGCGTTGTTTCAGGAATGTTGTCAGTAAAGGTACTTGTTGGATGGAGGCAGCTTCATGGATGATTCACACTGATGGAAAACTAACGGAAAACTAAATCCACGAACACAACATCCTCGGCTGGATACCAATGTCAGTCTGCGCTCAGTTAAAGTCATGCATGAAGAAAGGTGAACGTCGCAGGTGAGCTCGCAGAACGTCAGGATCTGGAGAAATGCTGCAATCTGTGGTTCATGAGTCCCAGTTTCTGCCTCGAAGAGTTTTTTATTACAATGAACGCCGAAAGCTATATTATTTTTACCCCCAAGAAAACCAGTGATATGAACTCTACACCAAGTCCTGAGTCTACCTGGATGTCGGGCTGATGAGATATGTCTGAAACGCTTCTCCTGCAAGGCGTCCTGTTCAGGTAGCCAAACCTCCTCAGTCTAGATCATCGTAGGCTGACTCGACTGTCTGTCAAAGCCCATCTCTATTCTTTAAATACGTGTAAACAAGATCCTACTTAAACTTCTCCAACTGAGGCAGCAGCTCATCCAGAAGAGCTGTCCCCTTGGTGGACCAGCCTGGGCCATGTTCTTGTATTATTGGATCCAGATTCAGCTCCTAAGAACTGGCTTCTGTTTTAAGTCCACAGATCCACCTTGTCGTTCTTTCATCCTGGTTTGAACATCCCTTTAGTGAACGCCGAATACTCTGACGCCACTCATTTCAAATGTCATTTCGGTGGAAGTGAGGACGGGTGAACAGATTTGACCAGAATGAATGTAAATAAGTTGGCATAGGCTAAGCCAGTAGACAAGTGAACTAAGGTGGGCGTGTCCCTGCGGCCTGCTCGTCTTTATCGTCTGCAACATCACGCGCTGCAGTTTGAGGAAAATGAAACGTCCAAAGCAGTTGTCAGGAACCTGTGAGTGACGTCCCCAGGAATTATGTCCAGTTCCTCTGAGACCGTCTGCGGTCCAGGCAGATGTTCCCCTCCCAGAGTCTGGTTCTCATGGAGGTTTCTTTAGTCCTGTCGTCCACTGTCGTCTTGTTCTTGTTCAGGATGTAGGACTGGACTGAAGTAAAGCTTTAATGCACTCTTTTGTGTTCTTGTAGCTAGAATGTTTTATGAATTTCCTGTATATGAACTGTGAATCTGGACTGTTGGAATGAACTGAATTTGCTGAATTCCAATCATTTGGACTGTCTTTGATCGGACTGTACCTGTTTTGTTTTCTGTGTAAAGTGCCTTGAAATAGCTTTTGTTGTGAACTGAAATGAATTAAATTTTATTTGAAGTTCCTTCAAAGCAAATGTCTTCATATTATCCGCCTGGCTTCATAAAAGTTGTCAAGCACTACAGTTGGCAATTGTGAACGTTCTTTTGCTAATGCTGACCAGCGCTCCGAATGCTGGCTGATATTCCCGAATGCTGCTACAAACAGGATTAGAGTTTGCAGAAAGGTCCATAAATGCCAGTGGGTGATGCTGAAACATCAGCATTTTTTGTGAAGATACAAACACTGTTTTTAAATTATGTTTAAAGCATTTGTGTAGCGTTATGCAGCATATTGGACTGCTGACTTTAAAATATTAGAAGTTGTTCTTCAACTGTGCCAATGTATTTATTCTCTTTTGAATCAGGCAAACTATCGTGGCTGTGTGTTGTTGTGTTTTTTTAAATACAGCGCTCAGAGTGGTTGGTCCATCATCTCAGCATCAAACATGTTTTGTTCTTCAGTCATCAACCGGAGGACAAGGAGACTATCTGTCTTCTTAAATATGGACCACTGCTGCTGGTCACCACATTCTGGTTAGTCACCATAATCTTGTTCCTCGCTCCTGATGGTTCCAGTTTTTGCATAAAGCCCAGCAGAGTCTTTGGGGCCAATGTAGCACCAGTTTTTAATGGTTCTGAACCATTAAAAAGCTTTTTTCTTTGCAGCTGGCTGTTAAAAACCAAAGAACTGGTTCTTACTTACACAGGTTCTGGTTCTGAACTAGCCCTGGAACCACTTTAGGAAAATGTCCACTAGAGGAGGCGGTTGGGAAAGGCAGAGCACTTATGAAAGATGAAAAAGTCTAGCAACATGAGAGTCTCCCGGTGGAGAACCAGTTGGATGTGAGATGTTGGACTGAGCTGGCTATCTAGCATTAACATTTTATTGGCCATATGGTGTTTTTAGAGGTGGCACAAACACTGCTCAATGCAAAACAAGCATCCTTGTTAAGTCTTTAAGGATCCATCAGGTGAAAGATAGGGAGGTGAAGACAGAAACTTCATGAGAAACCTGGTCAGCTTCTCAGAAATGAGAGAAATTTCCTAAAGAAAGCCAGACGCCAACAGCAATACTGGACAAACCAGTAAAGTGGACAAAACCAGCTGTTGTCAATCACTGAAAATGTCTGATTCGTCTGCACTTGAACACTTGGAGGGGTGGTAGAGTTGGCGGTGTCGGAAAACGCATGTGAAACTGCTCTCCTTAAACCGTATGAGCCTGTGACCAAATGTACGTCAGGTAAGACAGGTGCAGGCAGCTGACTTTAGAACGGGCGTTTGGACGTCCAAACGGACACCTGACTGGTACTGGGTCATCACTCAGCTCCCGGGTAACCAAACATCTCCCTACTTTCACTAGAGCCCCTCCTCATTTTCTTACGTTGTTTGGTTTGGTTCAGGCATTACTTGGTTAGGGTTAGGAAAATTACATAATCCTTTCAAAACCATCTGCTGCATGTGACAAACTTCTCCTGCTGACTTAACGTCAGCAGCAGAGGCATATTGAAATACGTTTCTTTGAAAGTAATTCTGAATGTTATAAGAAGTGCAGTTTGTGTCCATCAGCAGAAATAAAGTTACTTCCTTCATGTATCTGGGTTCCAGATTGGTGCAGATCTACTTTAAGTCTCATGCTGGTGCTTTTCATCGATTATGTCCAAGATTTAAGCAACTAGATGAAAGAAACAGTTGGAAATGACATTTCCCTGAGAGGCACACACTTAATAAAACTCATCATTGATGTGTTTGACTGAGACCGTAGTGAAACAACAAAAGTGTGTGAACATGAGACATAATGAGAGTTTTTGGAGGACAATTTCAGGACTTTGGGATAAGGCTGGACATGGATCTACACAGTACTGGTTAGCAGCTTCCAGGAGACGCAGCACAATTCACAACTGCAGTAAACAAGGTTGAAGCAACAAAACTGGAATCTCTGTAAATTCTCAAATAGTAAGCTGTGGCCTTAAATGGAGGAAATATTTCCTTTTTAATGTTTAAGCTTGCCTTTTTTCCTCGATCAGCATTAACTAGTTGTTGGCCCACAAATGTGAGACTGCCAGTCAAAACCAGACCTGGAAGGTCTGAATGTAGAAATAACCAGCTCTGATTATCTTTGGTTCAGCATCTCTCCAGTTTATTCTTCTTATTTACTATTTTTATGATCAGTTTACTTTGCCTCCAAGTGTCGTCACAGACCCGATAGACTCAGTTTTAGATTAGCTCGTTGTTTTTTGCACTGTCTCGCGGCATTTACGCGCTCGCCGCGTCCACGCTCTTCTTTGCACTGTGGCTCTTCCTCATTGTGCTTTAGTGGTGTTTCCTCGTCTGTTCGCTCTGACTACATGTAATTGGGAGTGTTGATTTTTAGCAGCGTTCACAACACATGACTGATGACAACAGGGTGGGGCTTGGGGGTGTGGCTTGGCGTGGGTGGGTACTGTGGACAGCATAGTAATCTGCAACTCTGTCAGTCATTTTTTGTACACGTAAAAAGAGACTAAAACTGACTGATTTGTCTTTCTAGGACCACATCTGACCCACCAATTCAGGTCATGCCTTAGATTTAGTCATTGATTACATAATGAAATACTCCAATCACATATGCAAAACTTAAAACTGAAACATAAAATTATTTGTTTTTCATTTTCATTCAATAATTAAGAGTGTCTTGGTTGTCCACACTGCTGCCTCAGCTAGAAGGTCCTCCTGTTTCCTGCTACAGCTAAAATGTACACGTAGGATAAGTGGTGATTCCAAACTGTCCATGGGACTGAGCGTGCGGCTGGTCATCTCCATGAGGCCATGATGACCCGTCCAGGTGAACCCTTCTCTTTACCTGAAGAGAGCTGGGACAGACCCCAGCAGATCCCCATGATATAAATGATAGATTGATGGATAGTGCTACATTTTTTTAAGGCCACTCTATGCTTTAGTGCCACTTCTGACCACAGGGGGGCAGCATATTACAAGAAAGTTCATGTCAGGCCTGGTCACATTACAAGACAGTCTGGACCAGGGGTGTCGGACTCCGGTCCTCGAGGGCCGCTGCCCCGCATGTTTTAGCTGTTACCCCGCTTCAGCACACCGTGATACAAGTGACTGTGTCATGAACAGAGTTGTCCAGACCTTGATGACGTGCTGATGATGGCCACTAATTTGAATCAGGTGTGTTGATGCAGGGAAACATCTAAAACATGCAGGACAGTGGCCCTCGAGGACCGGAGTCCAACACCTGTGGTCTGGACCATTGCCACCAAGCACCAACCATCTAACATCTAGGTTGAGGTTCAGATTTGGGAGGGGTGGCCTAGTGGTTACAGTGGTGTTGGGTTTGGAGGACCCAGGTTCAAGCCCAGGGCTGGCCACCATGGTAAATGATTTACCACTTAACTCCCAATTGCTCCCCGGGGCGCTGGTTCTAGCAGCCCCACTGCTCACTAGTGAAACTAGTTGATGGGTTAAAAGCAGAGGTCCAATTTCAGAAATAAACATATTTACAGTTTGGTATAATAGAACATTTTGTCCTCCATTATTTGATTTTTCATCCATGACAAGTCTTAGGGGGATGAATTTTTTTACCCCATTAGGAGAATGTATTTAAAACAATACACGTATTTCTAATATGACTGATTGACAGTTGGCCCAGCCAATGGCCAGCGTTATCACGTCCTCTGCTTAGCGAAGCAACCACCCATTTGTGCGAACAGAGCAATCATCAGTTTTGATTTTGCAATCAAGTCAACTTGTGACCTGTTATATCCCACTGTAAACGTCTCACGGCAGCTCTGCAATCAAACTAACTGTGATTGATAAACAGTGGGCGTGTTCATGTCTGCTCCCAGAGCAACATGGCTGCACCCTGTATGAAGAAAAACAGGTTGTAAAAACCGCTCTTCACCAAACAGCTGGTCACGTGACTGATGCGGCTACCACTGGTATTTTAAGGTCTGTGGTGCCACTCATAATCACACTATTTGTTGACACACAGATGTACATGCCCCCATGTGGTCAGAAGTGGAACTGCTACATAGCTATGCGACTACCTAACCGAAACCTAAACACCTGATGTCATTTTTCTAACCCTAACCTAAAGAAAATGTTTTTGTTTTCTTTATGTTGGTGGTGCAAAATAAAAAAAAAACTGCAGTGTGGTGAAATGTAGTTAATCCCATTTTGTTTAAGTTTTTTTTGTCCTTTTTTAAAGTGTATTCGAGAATTTACAGGATTCGATATCTCATTTAGGCAAAAACACTCGTTCCTTTTGTTACTGACTCGCAGACATCATCACATCTCTTACAGTGGTTTGATATGTCAGAGGAAGTACAAAATATCTGCAAGAAGAACAGGCCACGCGAAGGTGGAAAAACCAAAACTTCAGAGTCAAGCTCTTGAACAAACGGTAAACATTGCTCCAAAAATCAAACAGGAGGAGCTCGCGGCACCGGCGGCGGCGGCGGCGGCCACGGCGGCGGCGGCAGCGGCAGACTGAGACCCTGAATACCTCTTACTGTCATTGGGTTGCAAACAGTGTTCTGCTATCTGAGACAGGATATGGCTTTGGCTCTGGTCCGAGCTGAGAGGAGGCGTATCTGAGGAAAGCCTACGACAACCAAACACCCCGTGTTCTTGAAAATTCCTTCAGGTGATCTTTTTTTTTTTCTCTCATCTCTCCTACACAGTTTTAGAAAAATAGAAATCAGGAAAACATTACAAAAATAAACCAAAAAGTTTGTCTGAAGTCTACATCCACATGACAGATTCACGTAAATATTGACTGATATTGCACAGCTATATTGATATTGACTACTTCTGATCTGAAGTAAATCACTGACAAGATTTGTAGAAAAAAAATCACAAAAGGACATTACAATGATCAAAAGTTGCCTGTCCTGGAAAGGTTTTTCGTTTTTTTTCCTCCAGAGAGACAGCAGTATGATCCCGTGCCCCCTTCATCAGACAGATGTTTTCTCTGACCAAAGAAACACAAAAAAGCAAAAAAGAAAAAACAAAAGTTCCATAGGATTTGTTGGTGAATGGCGGTTGAAGGCACAGAGTTTCAAAAAAGGGTTGTGGATGCTGTCTGAGGAAGCACAGCAACAGTTTTTGATTTATTCCTGTGGTTCCTGCTGGATGGGATTCCTACAGTCGGGTCGACTCTCCTGATTGGTCAGAGGGCGGGGCTTCGAGTCTCTGTGGAGACAAAAACAAGCAGAAAACAAGTCTTAGTGTTCATACCACCATCACTCGTCGCCAAATGCTGACAGTTAACCTTTTATGAACAAGGTTTATTTTTGGAGATTCCTGCTAGAAAATGACTTGTCTAATCTAAAATTATTTTATTCCTGCAACAACAACCTGTATTTGTTTAAAAATGGTATCAGCAATCTATCACTTATATTCACAAATCAGCCCTAGATCCAGCCTTATTCATGGCTCTTTTAAGTATTTGACTTTCAGTTTGTGTCAGCTAATGTGAATCTCACAGGAAGCAGTTGTCCTGGTCGCGGGACATCGTCCAACTGGACTTAAACCCTTCTTAATGAGTCCTGTGTTTCACATCGCTGCTCTAAGCTGACAGCTAATTTAAGACGTCTCAGCAACGACACGGTTTATGTGAATAAATCTGGTATCAAAATGAAATTGTAACGTGAGACTTCAGCAGGAGTCTTCAACTAAGTATGAATATTATCAGAGCAGAGTAAATGAGGATGAAACTCGGTAGAAATATGAGTAAACCCTCTACTTTTAGAGCTCACATGGATTCATGTAGTGAAAACCTAAACACTGCATTGGTAGAAGAACTCACCATCTGCTGGACCAAGACCGATGTTCCTGTTGTGGAACCAAGCATTTTTAGAGCTTTTTCAAGACAAATGTTTAGATCTTTGCTACAGTTAGTCGTACCTGTGAGGTTCATCACAAACCAAACTATAAAACTTCTGTTATTTGATATAAATGTCCCTAAAGGTATTAATTTATGTCAACCAAACCAGTTCTGGATTTGTTTGCATCAGTGAGCTCTTCAGGATGTTCTAGCGCCCCCATGTGGAGCAGCGGCTGAGCTGTAGGTGTTTGACTTATCTCAGGAACATGATGGATCTGGATGATCGTCACCCCTGTGGAATCTTCACAGCCACCACGATTACAAATCCATATTATTTCAGGCATTATCAAATCAAAAGATTGTAGAAAGAAAGCAAAGATTGTATGTCTCTTAAAGACGATTGTCAGTAGTCCAGGGTTTTCTTCTGAGACAACAAACACAAAAGATGGTGCAAGCAATTTACATCTCCGATTTATTTATTTATTTAATAATGGGTGAACATTTCTGCCTGAAACTTAATAGAAGGAGTTTTCAAGTGTGGTTTATATAAAGATATCATGAGTACAGCTATGTGGACGAGTGGGTTCTGAGCTCTGATAGCTCAGCCTGTCTTCATGCCTGCACTCGTCACTTTCCACCATCTTCCTCGAAGTTAATCCTCGTGGTGGTGGCAGATGGTGTAGGGAGCATTCACGGCTCTGCCCCCAGCAGCTCCTGTAGTTGTGAATGATTGCAAAGCCTCGGGTATTAGGTTGGATCAGTGTAATCCATCACAGCATATGCAGCATTCAAATCCAGGCAGAGGAACTTTCCTCTGTCGCTCTCTAACCACAGATGTTCTCCAAGAAGACCAAACGGTGTGTTCGAGGAAACATGTCAGGAAGCTGTGGAGCATGTGAAGTTCTCTTGAAGCACATGATCGCAGCTGCTGCATCGCACATTTAAGAAAACCTCAGCGGAGCTTTTAATAAAAGGCTAAAGTGTGATTTCAGCACTGTTTAATCTCATCCTGCTAACCCCAAATTCATCAGTTAAGACGTCAGCAGACTGGAAACACCGCTGCAACCCAGCACATGCAGAAACTCCATCTGCAGGCGAAAAATACTAAACAAACCCGTCGCGCAGTCACAAACTGTCAAATGAATGCTCACAACCTCCGGTCCAGATGTGTAGAGATAATTAAGATCATTGGACCACATGAAGACACAATTGATGGCACCAGACGTTACAACCAGACAGGACGCATTTGGAAGATTGACAGCTTAGCTTTGACTCTCACATTCTCTCACTCAGATGTTTTTAGCTTTTAATTGTTCATCAATCTGAGGTTCATGGCTTCTACGCTCTGTAACCATGGAGTTGCTGTTTCTTTCAGTTTGATTCATCTCACTAAAGAGCTCCAGCTCCGCCTCAAAAACGTGTATCCTTGCTTTCAAACTTGTTTATGAAGTGGCTGAAATGAGAAGCAGCACCTCTATATCTGAGACCATGGTCCTCAGTCGGAAAAGGGTGAAGTGCCCTCTCTGGGTCGGGGATCAGATCCTGCCCCAAGTGGAGGAGTATCTCAGGGTCTTGTTCCTAGTGAGGGAAGACTGGAGCAGGAGATCGATAGGCGGATGTGGTCTGAAACTGAACTGGAGCTGAACTGAAAGGCGAAGCTCTCCATGTACCAGTCGGTCTACGTTCCTACCCTAACCTATGTTCCAGTTTTCTGCACTGATTTGCCATAAAATGTGATATGATCTTCATCTAAGTGACAATGACAGACAAACACAATGTTCTCAGGATGAAAACTCATAAACAAGAATCTTGTGTCTTTATTAAAACATTGAAGAATGCTGGAGGAAACAGTATGTCTCTTCCAGGACCTCTGGATCAGAACTGCTCAACAACAACTCAACAGCAGGAATTCTGGCTCATTCCTCTTTCCAGAGCTGCTTCAGACACATCTGTAGGATTTCTGGTGTGAACGGATCTCTGGAGCTCATTGCAGCAGCTCTACAGGGTCCAGGTCTGGAGTCTGACGGGATCACTCCAAAGGATGGCTTTTCTTCTGTGGTGGATTTACTTCATGTTCAGATTCACTGTTCTGCTGCATCACTAACTTCTATTGAGCTCCAGAAGGTCCTGGACACATAAACCACACCTCCAAACTCATATCATTCATCTGTGCAAACTACTGACTCCAGTTAACTTTAGCTGAATTTCTGTAAAAGTTTAACAACTGTGTTTAATAAAGACAAGAAAAATGTTTTTGTGTTATTGTGACTTTGATGAAGATCCGCTCAAATTTGATGGCAAATGAATACAGAAACTACTTACTTCTAAGAGGTTTACCTGCTTTTTCTTGCCACTGTGTATTTGATTGATAGCTTTGTGACCACAAGAGTGCTCAATCTTCTCCATGATTTAATCCAATATTGTGATCCAACTCTCAAGTGGGATCAAAAAAATCAAACAAACTGGATTAGTGTCAACGACTCCAGATCAGCCAGCTGATCTAGGACATTTTTATTTAAATGATGCTCGTAGTGCAGGGGCCTGATACTTTTACTGGTGTGTCTCTTCCTTAAGGTCGGACTTGAGCAGACTGAGAACCTTCATCTGAAACAAACAGACCTACAACAAAGAGTCTCCGGTCTTTTTTAAAGGTTTTTATTACTAATATTTGTATTTTATATTTTGTTGTCATGTTTTTATGCCCAAATGATCTGCTATGACCTATGATGCTTTGGATGTATGGTCAGAAGTGTCCCGTTTACACTCCCATGTGGTCCTTCTCAGTAACATCCAGCAGGGGGAGCTGCAGGATCTGTCCTGGTTTTTGGCAGTCAGAAGACTGAGGCCGTGGGGTTTTATTTCTTTCATTTGGTCTGATGTAAACTGGTCGTGTGATCACTTATAGGCAGGTATGTGTGTGTCATTATGACGCTCGGATCAGGATGGATGTGTTCCTGAGAGGAATACTCTGGAATTCACATGGAACTGACCTTTGCAGATCTAATTTTACATTCAGATGAAAATGATGACATTTGGGCACTCATGCTCCAGCAGTCGCAGTTCCCTCTAGACTATTTTAAGCCTGAATGTTCTGTGTGTTCGTGTGCACGTTTGTCTGTACGTTTGCATAGCGTCCAACGTGCAGACGTGTCCTGTGTGTTACCACTGCGAGAACGTGCACAGAGAAGGCAGCTCATGATTCAGTGCTGGGGTTGTGAAACATCGCCAACCCGGAGGCTGTTTTTGTTTTGTTTGTTCTTCATGCTCTGCTGTAAGCTCAAAAAAAGAAGAGATTTTGTGTTTCTGCTTCCACCACAACCTTGCGGCCTCCGTTGTT
>CM026219.1:577656-601260 GCA_014839995.1 Xenentodon cancila
AGTGGCAAACATTTAACTTCTGGGCTGAGGCTGGCGCAGGGCCACGGCTCGTTGCAGTTCCTCCACTGGCCACTGGAGGCTGGCGCAGGGCCAAGGCTTGTTGCAGTTCCTCCACTGGCCACTGGAGGCTGGCGCAGGGCCACGGCTCGTTGCAGTTCCTCCACTGGCCACTGGAGGCTGGCGCAGGGCCAAGGCTTGTTGCAGTTTCATGGGACAAGCATGAGACACCACCTGCAGAAGATTCTGGTGCTTTGTGGAGTGAACATCAGTCTGAGGCAGAGGTCTTGGTGGTCGGATGTTTGGTGGGTGAATCTGGTTTAGGGCTGTCTCTCGGTGATCACTTTGGAATCTATTCAAGCCGCCATCGTCCTTCTTCAGCAGTCGCAGCCCCCGATGAAGCGGACAGGGTACATTAACAGCCAGCGAGCTTCAAAACATGACCAGTTCGTGTGAGAATCCAGCGACAAAGATATGTAAGTCTGGATGAAAGGGGAGGATCAGTTGATGTGAAGAGAGCGATGAAGAGTGCTGTTTTTACGGAGTAACAACCAGGATGAGAGTAAACAAAAGCTAAAGGAAGAAATCATGTTTGAGTCAAGTTTCTACAGGGAAAACAGACACATAGTCAGCAAAGTGACGTTTATCTCGTCATGTAATTACTAGATCTGAAAGTGCTCGTGAGCAGAGTGCAGTTTACAGGTGAACAGGGGCGCACCTTTGTGTCGTTCTCTGAGCAGATATGTTCTCCTGCTGTCACAGCCTTTCTGCTCCAGTTCATTCTGGTTATTTAACAGTCGGAGATGAATGAGGGAACATTCAGCGCTGCTCACAGCCCACGACTTCACACCCTCGTCCTCTCCAAGAGGGAAGTGTGATGGAGATGGCCTGCTGCTGCTGCAGACATGCTCTGATTTCATCCAGGATGCCACTGCGCGGGTTGGTAGAGTTACAGCACCAAAACGACCAAATCACAGTCAGACTCGGGGGGGAAAAACTGTGGCTGGTTTTAGTAGGAACCTTAACATTAATTCATCTGAAGCCTGTTAGTGGTTTAAAGCAGAGACTCCACTCCGACTGAACCTCACTCAACTAGCAGTCGAGAAATACAAAAAAACTGCTTCACTTTCTACAGTCAAAGTCTGAATTCAGTCTCATCTTATGTGTTTCACCATCAGAAACCAGATTCCAGTGGAGAAGAAGTCAGAACCAGTTTTGTTGTCTCAGGAGAAACGACCGTCTACCAAGAGTTACCTTCAAGAACTTACAATCTTTTCTTCATTCACACTGGAATAGATTCCGTAAGGTGACGTGGATTTGTGAACTGTTCATTGATGAGTCCACAGAGGTGTCAATCATCCAGGTCCAGCGTCTTTCCTGAACTACATCCTTGTTCAACACTCACACCTCAGCAACTGTTCCACATGGGGGCGCTGAAGAGGTCACTAATGCAAGCAAACCCAGAACTGTTCTAGTGGAAAGGAACTCATGTTTTTGGGGACATTTATATCAAATAACAGCAGTTTTATACTCTGGTTTGTGATGAACCTCAATAACACAGGTACAACTAAATCTAGCAGAGGTCTAAACATTTGTCTTCAAAAACCTTCAAAAAGTCTTGGTTCCACATCAAGAACATCGGTCTTGGTCCAGCAGATGGTGAGATCTAAATGTGTTACCTCAGATTTATTCACATACACCTGCTAGTGACTGAGATGAGCTCATTTTTCAATGAATCCCGTTAGGAAGGCTTTGATCCGGACCGATAGAAGACCGGATAGATCTAAAACACCATTTTATTGAGGGTAAAACCGTATCTAGGAAGCCACAGGGAGGTCCCTTAGCGCCCGCAACCGTCTGCAGCTGCAGTTCGCCTCCGGCTTCATTTCAACTGCGTGGTTAACGGTGGTCGACCGTGAAACTCAATCAACCGAGGCCGACTCCGATTGGTCAGCGGGAGCACGTGACCCTGCCTCCTGCGGCCGCCGTTGGTGTCAGCAGCTTTGCTCTGATCACTACAAACACCACACACACACTCAGACGCTGTCTCTTTACATCTGCGGTTAGATGTGGTGAATATCAGAGCCGAGTAATTAAATCTGTGTATTCATGCATGACTGATGTAGCACATGGAGCCGAACGTGCTGCTCTGTCCTGTCAGCTGGGAAAAAATAAAAATAAATAAAAGAACTGAGAGTTCTGTGACGCAGTTGTGCCACCTCATCTGAGGATAATGAAGCCGGATTTTCCCTATTTATGAAGCTAAAAAAGCTTCCAAAATCAGATCATCATTTTATCCCACATGTATCTATAATTACTGGCCTCTTTACAAACCTGACAGTTGACAGAGTCGGCGTGTGCATCAGATAGATGATGAGCTCAGTTCATCAGCCTTCACACTGCAGGCTGCTAACCAGGACTCACCAGAGGACATCGCCTGGACTGCCTCTTACCGGTTCTGGAATGTTTCCAGGACCTGGCGGCATCAGTTCTTACTAACATGGCGCCATGCAGTAACAACAAAAAGACCCTTTAAACGACGTCTCCAGAAACCCTGAGGGTGGCGTCACAGGAGGCAGAACCAGAACCAGCAGAACACTGACCAAAACTGCACATGGTGTAGGCGTCTTTAAAAGCATACAATCTTTGCCACATTCTGATTGGATAATAATGTGTTTTACTGTAGAAAGAAGCAACAGACAACATTAATAAAGGACTTTTGTCAATTAGTGTCACGACTGATGTTGCAGAGGACGAGGACCTCACAGCTGGCCTCAGGTGATTGACGGGGATCAGGACAGACCAAACCACAGAGCCTCCAGGGGCCTCCCTCTGGCCTCAGGGCCAACTTCAAGTCTCTGAAAGTACCCTGATCTCTGCTGACAGAAACGCACTGAAAAACCTCTTACTCCTTATTAGAACGTCTGTTTGGAACTTCTGATATTATTCCTAATATCCTAAAAGAGTATTAGCAAACACAACCTCAGGTCAAAAATGCAACTGTTTTCACTGTACCATCATTTATGTACTAAAATGAAGCTATAAAGGGAAGAAAAATCACATGGGAAACACTAAGTACCCCTCACTGCTTCCATAAGATGTAAGTGTTTCAGCCAGCTGCTGCTAATCATCACTACTGAAGAACGGATCATCAGCAGGTGGCCAGACCTCCAGAAAAGCAGATATTTTGGCAGTTTGCTGGTCTGGAGCAATTTGATCTTTTTTTAACACAATGCGAAAAGGGAACAACATCAGCTTAGAGAAGGAGCTACTGCTGCACACGAATCTGGAATGAGTTTGAGAAGAACGAATCAAAACTACTTCAGTGATACTTTGTGGGGGACCACGTTCAGAATGTTTATGACGCTTTATCAGGAGCAAATATTGTTACAAAACACACAATGTGTCAACTCTGAACAGGAGCCAGATCATTGTTTTTGGGTTCTTGGGAATGCTGGAGCCTTTTGGGTTGCAGTGGTAATAACCGTTTATCACTAAAACTGCTGCCAAAACTAAAAGTCTCAGTTAATGTGGAGAATCATTGTTCACGAGCCAAATTTTAATTAGAATCACGGTCTTCTTTATGTGTGACATCTTCTGTGATGAAACTTTCCCCTTCAGGAACTAATCAAGTTTATTGAGCTGAATAAATTTGTAATGGAGGGGTAACGGCAGCAGAGCAGGACCCTCACCAGGACCCTCACCAGGACCCTCACCAGGTCCCTCACCAGGACCCTCACCAGGACCCTCACCAGGTCCCTCACCAGGTCCCTCACCAGGACCCTCACCAGGACCCTCACCAGGACTCTCACCAGGTCCCTTGCCAGGACCCTCACCAGGACCCTCACCAGGACCCTTACCAGGACCCTCACCAGGACCCTCACCAGGACCCTCACCAGGACTCTCACCAGGTCCCTTGCCAGGACCCTCACCAGGACCCTCACCAGGACCCTTACCAGGACCCTCACCAGGACCCTCACCAGGACCCTTACCAGGACCCTCACCAGGACCCTCACCAGGACTCTTACCAGGACCCTCACCAGGACTCTCACCAGGTCCCTTGCCAGGACTCTCACCAGGACAACCACCGGCACCCAGCCACCCTCACCAGGGCCCTCACCAGGTCCCTCACCAGGACCCTCACCAGGACCCTCACCAGGACTCTCACCAGGTCCCTTGCCAGGACCCTCACCAGGACCCTCACCAGGACCCTTACCAGGACCCTCACCAGGACCCTCACCAGGACCCTCACCAGGACTCTCACCAGGGCCCTCACCAGGACCCTCACCAGGACAACCACCGGCACCCAGCCACCCTCACCAGGACAACCACCGGCACCCAGCCACCCTCACCAGGACCCTCACCAGGACCCTTACCAGGACCCTCACCAGGACTCTCACCAGGTCCCTCGCCAGGACCCTCACCAGGACCCTCACCAGGACCCTTACCAGGACCCTCACCAGGACTCTCACCAGGTCCCTCGCCAGGACCCTCACCAGGACAACCACCGGCACCCAGCCACCCTCACCAGGACCCTCACCAGGACCCTTACCAGGACCCTCACCAGGACTCTCACCAGGTCCCTCGCCAGGACCCTCACCAGGACAACCACCGGCACCCAGCCACCCTCACCAGGAGCCTCACCAGGACTCTCACTAGGACCCTCACCAGGTCCCTCACAAGGACCCTCACCAGGTCCCTCACCAGGGCCCTCACCAGGTCCTTCACCAGGACCCTCACCAGGTCCCTCACCAGGTCCCTCACCAGGACTCTCACCAGGACAACCACCGGCACCCAGCAACCCTCACCAGGAGCCTCACCAGGACTCTCACCAGGGCCCTCACCAGGTCCCTCACCAGGTCCCTCACCAGGACCCTCACCCAGACCCTCACCAGGACTCTCACCAGGGCCCTCACCAGGACTCTCACCAGGACCCTTATCAGGACTCTCACCAGGACCCTCACCAAGACAACCACCGACACCCCGCCACCCTCACCAGGAGCCTCACCAGGACTCTCACCAGGGCCCTCATCAGGACTCTCACCAGGTCCCTCACCAGGACAACCACCGGCACCCAGCCACCCTCACCAGGAGCCTCACCAGGACTCTCACCAGGGCCCTCACCAGGTCCCTCACCAGGTCCCTCACCAGGACCCTCACCCAGACCCTCACCAGGACTCTCACCAGGGCCCTCACCAGGACTCTCACCAGGACCCTCATCAGGACTCTCACCAGGACCCTCACCAAGACAACCACCGACACCCCGCCACCCTCACCAGGACTCTCACCAGGGCCCTCACCAGGACTCTCACCAGGACCCTCATCAGGACTCTCACCAGGACCCTCACCAAGACAACCACCGACACCCCGACACCCTCACCAGGACTCTCACCAGGACTCTCACCAGGACCCTCACCAGGACTCTCACCAGGACTCTCACCAGGACCCTCACCACCTCACCAGGACTCTCACCAGGACCCTCACCACCTCACCAGGACTCTCACCAGGACCCTCACCACCTCACCAGGACTCTCACCAGGACCCTCGCCACCCTCACCAGGACCCTTGCCAGGACTCCCACCAGGACTCTCACCAGGACCCTCACCACCTCACCAGGACTCTCACCAGGACCCTCACCACCTCACCAGGACCCTCACCAGGACTCTCACCAGGACCCTCACCAGGATCCTGTTCAGGGTCTTTATTTAGTAAAACTGTTGATGGAGGAGTTCAAACCGTTTAAGATGACACATGGGGATTTTATAATCAATTTATGGATCTAAAGTTCAAATTCAGGTTAGGTTAGATTTAGATTTTTTTCACTAAGTTTAGTGAGAGTTGAGAATTTGTAGTGCGCAAATACTACAAATCCTTTCAGATGGTGTATATTTGAGACTTCATTGAAGTTGTTTACAGTAAGGACGACTAAAATCTTTTAAGAATATGAAAATGAAAACACAAAATTACAAGACAAAACTATGAAAACAAAAAATGATACGACCCCAGGACTTATTTCAGGCCGGTCACGTCTGCAGGGCGCTGCGTATTAAATCAAGTGTGTGTTATAATTAAAGTGTTTCAAACTTACTGCGTGAAGTCTGACTGAAATGTACTTTTATTTATGAAACACATCAGCCTACTGATGTGACGTCTTTGTTATTGAGACTCCTCCCACTTCATTCGTTACATGAAAGTGATGAAGAGTTTCACGTTGTCATGGAAAATGTTTATTCATCAAATAATCTATTATGTCCAGTGGACAAGTGATCACAAGCCACATTATCACAATCTCTGTTTTTGTCTTTCCAATATTTTAAATCCAAATATGGGTAGAGGGGCAGATCGATCAGGCAGGAAGTGGGCTGGGACATGCCCACCTTTGGGTGATGACAGATAGTTGTTTGGCAACACGGACTGCAATGCAGCGCTAAACAAATTTAAAACACTCCTGATTTTTGATAGATTTGTGGCTTTGTGTAATTCCATGAAAAGACACAAAATGACCACCTGTGGTTGAGTGCGTCTCCAAGGAAGCTGGACGTCAAAAACATTGACATTAAAGTTGGTAAATTCTTTTCTGTCCCAACATTCCAGGAATGTGTTGCAGGTCTGAAATGTAAAGGTTTATTGACGTCACGAAATGTTTTTGCTGTATTACATATGTATGTATGTATGTATGTAATACAGCAAAAACATTTCCACCTGCTGACATGGAGGGACAGAAATCCAAAGACAAACAGCGGGGCAGACGTCAGCCAGCCAGAGATGGCCATCTTGAATGTGCTCTGACATTTTAGGTGTTGTGCAGTTACGTAACAGCATGAAAACACCGTACCGACCCGAGCATGCTCACAGACAGCACCGACCCTGGACCAACCGGCTCGATCTTTCTGACGGTTTGTTGAGTATCTGCTATGAATCGGCATCACCAGCGTGACTCTGGGCAGCAGTTACGGCACATGGCCACGACGCTGCACTGGAAGCAGATGATGCAGAAGTGATGGCAGCAGCCGCTCGTGTGGAAATGCTGCATTCAGTCTGTCCGCTTAGATAACGTTTGGCTCATGTTGCATTGTTTTCTGCTTATTTGAGTTTCATCCCTCTATTTGTGGGAGCATGACCATCAAACTGCTGAAACGCATCTGATACTGAAATGAAAATGTACCAGAAAGGTTGAGAGTCCATCTTGAACGGTTTACTTCCCATTTTGTTTTGATATTTCACTTCTTATTTTCACTGCTGGCATCGTCAGCCTCTGTTGATGAAATATCTTCACTTTTGATAAGATCCCTCAAAGCCCATGTGATATCAAGAGCTACGATGTTGGGGGCACCTGCCCCTGGTGGGTCTCCTACAGCAAAGTGGTCCTGGAGGGTGGCCAGTCTAAGAGTGATTTTATGATGAAGATAGAACAAAAACGTCACACTATCCCTCACTCAGGTGGGGGTTCTTGAGCTTCCACCTTAGACAAAAATGTTGGTTCCTTTACAAAAGATGTAAAAGAACCTAAACTAACATGTCCTGTCATGAACATCTCAGGGATCTTCAGTCAGTCTGACTATTTAAAGGATTAAAAGTCATCATTTCTGTTTGGTATTGTGGTGTCCACCGCACTGAACGTGGACCAGAGGAACCAAAGGAGACAGTTGTCTGAGGAGAACAAATGGAAACCAAAGAGTCCAGAACAACTTCCAAAGGGATTCAAGGTGACCTCCAAAGTCAAGGTCCATCAGTGTCAGATCCCACCATCCGTCACTTTAGAACCAAAGTGGAGGACCGAGGAGGACTCCACTGTTGGAAGAACATCAGAAAAAACCTACTTACAAACCACAAAGCTTCTGGGAGAAGGTCCTTTGGACTGATGAGACAAAACTGGAGCTTTTGGACATTATCTCTTTGTCCACAGACACAAAAATGAAGCCTTCAGAGAAATGATCTTCTGTATCTTCTGAAACATGCAGTCTGGAGCAGAAAGCCTTCAAACCCGAGACAGCTGGAGACGAGAGTCCCTGAGGACCAGAGCAGCCGTCTACAGGTGGACACATGTCTCTGACAGTTACCCTCATCACTGGACTGAAGTGGTCGTTGAAAACGGTTCTGAAACCGATCTGAGGTTGAGGATCCATCATTCAGTCCAGGACAGTTTTATTAGTTGGTTTTTAAATGATTCTGTTGAAGCATAATTCAGGAACGATTATCTGATTGCTGATTTCTTTTGAGAGTTTCAAGTTATTTCAGTGAGCTTTGTGGGGTTTTCTTCCTTTAATGGAACCATACCATGTAATTTGTCCACATGTGTATAAATGGACTGAAACGTGGGGTATGTGGGTTTTCTTTCTTGGTCCAGTTCTGCTTGGAGATGAATGAGCCCTAAAGAGCGCTGGTATCCTGGGTCAACCACATAAAATAATTCAAGTTGACAAACATTATTTAGTCCCTTTTTTCCTGCATTTCCATTTGGTTTCAGCATCGCTGAGATTCAGATTACTTATATTTCATCTCATTACCATTAATTACAGAGCTGTTTGTCAGAGTGAGTCAGTGCCGTATTAAAATGGAGGTGGTGCTTTCTAGAATGCGTGTGATGTACAATAATACGCCCCTCCCTCCCGGCGACCACGGCGGAGGAAACGGCAGCAGAGAAACCAGATGGCACTGCAACAGGGATTCATTAGCAGAGTTTACACATGTTTGATTAACTCTGACCTGCACGGTTCTTACAGTTTAAAATGAATTGTTCTTCTTCAAGGCCAAACAATGACGTTATGTAAGGTCGTTTGAGTCTTACATTTCCACGTCACAGACCTCGAGCCAGCTGAGCGTTCAGCTGAAAACCTTTAATTATCAAACGCCGATGAGGCGGTCATTTTCTGTTTACTCCAGCACTCCCACGCTCACGCTCGTGGCTCCAGTTAATGACCCGGTTCAGCCCGGTTGGAAATAAGCTGCGTGAAGCTGTAGTGAACTTCAATCTGTCTTTTCACATAATTGTGGGGGCTCTGAGATCGCTCACTGCTGGTTCAATGACTCAGGCAGAAACTAAGTCAGCTAGAACCTTCTTTCTTAACATGAAAAAATCTGATTATCAAAGCTTTTAGTATTAGGAAAATACAACATCAGATCAACAGTTATATATTTATTTAATAACTGAAGCCTAGAAGTAAATCTGTGGGCACCCAAAGTCCTCTCATGATTCAACACCTCACAAATTCACCCTTCATTCTTTTATTTCTTTATTTTAACCATTCTGATGCAGATCTGCTGCTGTGTTTGGGAACATTTGCTGTCACATGACCAAGTTTTAACTCCAGACCATCATCCCTCCACCACCGTGCTTGACAGTGGGTCTGAGGTGTTTCTGCTGGTTTTCTCCCAACATGGTTCTGGACATGAAGACCAAACATCTCCGACCTTTGGTCTCATCTTTCCAGAGGATGTTGTTCCAGACGTCTGCTGGTTTGTTTAGATGCAAGTTTGTGAACGCCAGTCGTGCTTCCATGTTCTTTTTAGTCAGATCAGGTTTTATGGACGTTTCTGTACTTGGGAATAATCTTTCTAACGTTAGACCGTTGTATTCCAAAGAGTTTGTAAATGGTTTTAAAACTTTTCCAAACTGATGTGCAGCAACAGTTGTTTCTCTAAGACCACTGCTGATATCTTTCCTTCTTGCTATTGTGTTAACACACACCTAAATGTTCCAGACCAGCAAACTCCCAAAACAGTTGCTTTAATCGAGGACTGCACACCTGCTGATTATCAGTTCATCAATGACAATAATGATCACGAGCAGCTGCCTCCAAACCTGAATCCTCTGAAAACATTAGGGGGTACTTAAGATTTCCCAAATTATTATTTTCTTCTTGGATTCATTTTTCTTAATTAGATAAAGGTAAGTTGAAGATGTTCTGTTGTTTTGAGGGTGCATGTGTCTCATGCGGAGACCCACTATACTCAGATAAACCTGATCATGTCTTCATACTAAAATCATAGCTGTATTTCAACCTTTCTCTGATTTTTTGGCTTATCTCAGCTCGTCACATTTGTGAGCTAAACTGGATTTATAACTTTAACCAGCTGGACACGTCAGCTGGTCGTCCTCTTCAGCGGACTCTTGAAAAGCTTTCAGAGCTTATGCAACTTCAGCCACAAACATTCAAACACATTTGAACCCGTTCACACCTGAACATTTCTGACATTTCCTCCAGAAAGTTTGCCCTTCATCAGCAGCACCTCATGTTTATGTAACAGGCGAAACGCCACTCAGCGCGCGTGCACATGTCAGCACATGCACATGACTCATGAGTGACGGAGCTGGGAGGGAAGTTCAAACTCCTCTCCTCTGAGCTCGTCTACCTACGACTGCACCTCCATACGCGAGATTGCTTCTTATGCAACTGCAGGCTTAAATCCTGCTCATCAGAGCCAGAGATTACTGCAGAGGAGGGGGAGGACTGACGGACGGAGCAGCCACTGTCTGAGGAACAGCAAAAAATGTTCATGCTTTTGATGTGTTTGGTATGCAAAAAAGAACACTTTCAAGGATTTAAGTCCCATGGCCCTGAAAGTCGCTGTGGTGTGCTACTAAGGCACTGCTAAAATGTTTGAAAAGCCGAGAAAAAAAACATCACTGACCGAATAAAAAGACCTTGACGAATCCGCTGCAATGTCACCTGCAGGGTTTGGTAGAGGCCTTTAAAGACTCTTTTATGTTGCTCTACAAGATGCCATCTTGTCAGCACGTGGACCTTGCGCCCTGCCCAGGTGAATCTTGAAGACAGGAAAACTCATCTCCAGTCTGATTGAATCTGTCTATCCTCAGTTCAGATGCTGCTGCTGAAACAGCATCTGAAACAAGTGGTACTGGAGTTCAGCACTGGAGTTGAATCAAGGACTAGCGGAGCTTCGCCACGACACTTACTGGTGAGCGGCCAGAGGTCCGTGCTGCTCGGATCGAGCCTAGAACCTAGATGACCCACCAATGGATAGTCAAGCATCGTAGAGTGTGATGAACTCTCTGGAGATGAGCAGCATCCCTTTTTAATTACTCGAGCATGAAGATCAGTGCAGATACAGCCTGGTTCTGACATGGAGACCTTGACCTCAGAAAGCATCATGAGTGAGCCTCTAAAAGCTTTAGCATTCTCAAAAAACCCAGAGAAAATGGAAAACAGAGTTTCGTCAGGAGTCAGGGTGAGCTCAGCCCCACGTTTGCCCTCCGCCTCTTCTGACAGTTTCTCAGGAAACTGTGGCGACTGCAGCTGAGGACTGTCTGACGTTCTGGGGGAATAAAACCTCAGAAAAATAACAACAAATATTTTTTACCACTCTGACATTAGTTATTTTAAAAAAAAAAGTTAAGCAAAAGAAAAAAAACAATTTGAGCAATGCTATGTACTCCCTTACAACGTGCAGGCCCTAGTGCTCAGTAGAGGAACCGCAGGTCTGGATCCAGACCCTAATGGTCAGTAGAGGAACCGCAGGTCTGGATCCAGGCCCTAGTGCTCAGTAGAGGAACCGCAGGTCTGGATCCAGACCCTAATGGTCAGTAGAGGAACCGCAGGTCTGGATCCAGACCCTAATGGTCAGTAGAGGAACCGCAGGTCTGGATCCAGACCCTAGTGCTCAGCAGGTCTGGATCCAGACCCTAGTGCTCAGTAGAGGAACTGTGACTCTTCTCAATTCTGTGTGAGCTCAACCTAGATGTTGGTGCTTGTGTAAGCCAGAGTCTTCTAGAGACACATGTGAGGACATCTGTCCAACAGAAACTGGGCCATGAGACAGGAAATAATCTCAAAATCATCAGAATTATACAAATAAAAGAATCAAGGTTCTGGCCTGACCTAGTTTAACTCCAGACCTGAATCTGGCTGAGATGCTGTGGTGGGACCTTCAGAGAGCTGTGTAAAAGTGAACGTCCACAAACCTCAACAACCGGAAGCCACGTTAGAAAGACGAACGGACCAGAACTTCTCCAGAACCATGAGACACTGATGAAGTCTGACAGGAAACATCTAGTGAGGGGTCCTGCTGCTGAAGGTGGATTTACAAGCTGATGAATCATGGGATTACTTAGAGTTTTACATGTTATGTAACTTCTTCAGAACAATGTCAGAGACATGAGGAGTTCTGCAGAAATAAGTCGCTCATCTTGCTCGAAGCTAATTCACTAACAGGTTAAAAGTCTTATACGTCTGCTAGAAGGAGCCACAGTCCCATCCCTTCTCCAGCTGAGCCTCACTGTCACGTTTGTTTCAGATGGACATGTTCAAATAGTTTTCATCATGCTCGCTGCTTCTGCATCTGCAGCAGAGTCATTACAGCAGTATTTCTTCTGTCACTTGTCTGTCACATGAACCAGTCGATGCCCGCTGGATTAAATGCATCCATGCAGATAAAAATAGACGTGTACACATGTAAATACTCTGCATCTAATCTGTGCTGAAGGAAACGAGGGGGCTGCAGCTCTGGTTAGTCATGGATACGATTTTAACCTTCTCTCAGCTCGCCATTAAAATCAGATGTCACTCATTCTGACAGCTGGAAGCGTGGACTTTCATCAACATGCAAACTTTTTTAATCTCCCTGAAAACTGAGAGGATATAGCTTAAATTGACCATTGAATCCTGCCGTGACTTCAACACGAGGCGTTCAAGGTCAGACAAGACACGAAGACGGTCCATTAAAAAGCAAAAGTCAAAGAAAACTCTGGACTATGTGTCGGATGCAGTGGTGTAAAGCACAATGCCACTGGACTCTGGAGCAGTGGAGACACCTTCTCTGGAGTGATGAATGGAGCTTCTCCATCTGGTGATCTGATGGACCAGTCTGGGTTTGGCGGTTGCCAGGACAACGGTACTTCTCTGACTGCATTGTTCCAAGTGTAAAGTTTGGTGGAGGGGGGATGATGGTGTGGGGTTGTTCTTCAGGAGCTGGACTTGGACCCTTAGTTCCAGTGAAAGGAACTCTGAATGCTTCAGGAGACCAGGAACTTTTGGACAATTTCAGCTCCCAACTTTGTGGGAACAGTTTGGAGCTGGACCCTTCCTCTTCAACATGACTGTGGACCAGTGCACAAAGCAGGTCCATGAAGACCTGGATGCCAGAGTCTGGTGTGGATGAACTTGACTGGCCTGCAGAGTCCTGACCTCAACCCGACAGAACACGTTTGGGATGAATTAGAGTGGAGACTGAGAGCCAGACCTTCTGGTCCAACATCAGTGTGACCTCACAAATGTGCTTCTGGAAGAATGGTCAGAAATTCCCAGAAACACTCCTGAACCTTGTGGACAGACTTCCCAGAAGAGCTGAAGCTGTTACAGCTGTGAAGGAACCAATGTCATATTGAACCCTCTGGATCAGGAATGGGAGTTCACTTAAGTTCATGTGGAGTCGAGGCAGGTGAGACGATACTTTTGGACATATCGTGTAGGTTATGATAACCAATGATACAAATTGCAGGAGATCCTTCAGACCCCTACAGGAGGCCCTTCAGACCCCTACAGGAGATCCTTCAGACCCCTACAGGAGGCCCTTCAGACCCCTACAGGAGATCCTTCAGAACTCTGCAGGAGATCCTTCAGACCCCTACAGGAGATCCTTCAGACCCCTACAGGAGATCCTTCAGACCCCTACAGGAGATCCTTCAGAACTCTGCAGGAGATCCTTCAGACCTCTACAGGAGGCCCTTCAGACCCCTACAGGAGATCCTTCAGAACTCTGCAGGAGATCCTTCAGCCCGACAGCTGCTTCGATCTGTGATCGTTCTTTTGGTCATTTCCTACAGCTCGTGATCCTGGGTGAGGGTAGGAACGTAGACTGGCTGATAAATCGCGAGCATCACCTTTAAGGCAGCTCTTTCTCCACCATGACAGATTGAGGGGGAGAGTCTGCATTGCTGCAGAATCTCCAAGGTAGTGTTTTGACCTATTAACTTCTTTTCCAACTAGCATGTGTATGAGTAGGTCATAAACAGCTCAGGGAGGTATTATACTGGGGATCCTTCTTAAAATACAATACTGGGAGCCAAAAGAGCCTTATTGAGGCTGCCATTTGCAGTCCATGTATATGGTTTCCACTTCTGGAAGACCACCTGGTTAGTTAGGTCATGCAGGCCTCAAATAAGAAACCAGGTCTCCGAACGTGACTCGTGACGAGCCTACCGGTGCATGGTGGTGTTCATGCAGGACGAATGCTCTCAGTAACAGAAGGAAACAATGTTTATTCAGCGTTTATTTAAAGAACCAGACTGTTTCTGCGTTGGATTGTTTCAGGGACTCTTTAGCAGACATCTGTGAGCGATCCACATCCCCATCCTGCCTAAATGCTGCTACATAGGACGGTCCTTATGCTTTGCTGCTGAACTTTCCAGCTGAGCTGCTTTTCCAGAAGAAAACAGTCATTTAGTATCATCTCAGTGGAGTTTGTGTAAGCGAGCAGGAAGCTGCAGGATGAAACCGTGTCCTACAGCTCTGTGTCGCCTCACCTCTGCCTCGCAGCCAGCAGCGCAGCATCTGGATGCAGCCGACCAAGCGCCGATGCACATGTCAGCCTGCACCTCCGATCACTTCTGTGTGACTTCACAGAGTAATTAACATAAGCACCACCCCTCTGTGAGTGAGCTGGATGACCGTTTTAACAGAACAAAGTTCAGTCCACAAATATGACACCAAATAAACGCAGCTCAAACTAGAGGCCTCACAAAGCTGGCAGACGAGACTGACACTCAACGATAGAAGAGAAAACGAGAGCGAAGCCAACGAGAACAAGAGAAAGAGGTTCAAGCGCAGGAGGAGCGTAATGAAGCAAAGCTTCCTTTTCGCTGCTTTGAGGCCAATTTTTTTACATTTCCTGCTTGACAGTGACGAAGCCACTTTAAAAGGAGTTTGTCTCAGCAATTACAAGGCTTATTTGAAAAACTTTGGTATCAAAGTAAAGTAGATTTCAGCAGAAGCATAAAATAAAGAATAAACATGATCAGAGAAGAGTTAATGGAGATGGAATGCGGTAGAAATATGACTAAATCTTGCAATTTTACAGGTCATATCTGTTTGGATTCATGCATTTCAAACCTAAACCCTCTAGAAGTCCCTTCTAGAACATCTCACCATCTACTGGACTAAGATTGATGTTTGTAGCCTCTTGGTGCAGGACCTGTGCTTTGTTTTGGTGTAAATGGTCTTAATTGATGATGGAGCGGGTCAACGCTGGGCTCAGATCTACTCCCCAGTCCAATCGCTTTTTGTTCTGCCTAAACCACCCACCAAAGCAGCCAAAGGTTCGCCATCGAGCCCCACCCCCAACAGAACCGTTACAGCACCCAGCCCCGCCCCCTTTAGTCCCTCCACACCCCCATCATGTTCTGTCTCTGCAGTCTGATGTCTGGTGTGTGGAGAGTCCGGGCTGCTGGATTATGGGAGTCGTGACTTTCCCAGGACAAGCTGGGACCCGGTTTATTAGAAGGTTTTTAAGTTTCTGTATTTTTAGGTGACAGAAGGAGAAATGTGGCCCAGTCAAAACACAGAGATGCTCTGTAAAAGATCTTTAAACAAAGGAATTGTACCTTGTGGGCCACAGACTGGTCCAAAACACCAGGGGGCAAATAAGAAAAACACTTAAGTGTTTTAGAGGTCATGATTTTATCACTGAGCCTGGATTTGATGTTTGTAACTGAAACCAAAATAACTTCAGTTTCATCAGTGAGAGCAGAGTGAGCGGGAGAGGAGGACAGTCTGACTTAATGAATCCTTCCAATGTATGTCTAAAGTATCCAGAAGTATTTCAGTCCTCAGTAAAGCTAAAATAACAAAGCATTACATATTGTACATGGCTCACTTATGATACTTTAAAGCTTAACTTGCAAAACTTGATTACATTTAAACCACTGGTTTTAACTATTGTGCTTTTTTCTTTCTTTCTTTTACATTTTAAATAATGTTTTTTTATTTATGTGATGTTTTAATGTCTCTGTAAAGCACTTTAAATCACCTTGTTGTTGAATTGTGCTGTATAAATAAACTTGTATAATAATAAACTAAATAAACAATGCTTTTTCTGAGTGTAAAGCTTACTTGTCTTTTTAGCTTTATTTTATTAAATAAACCATGACAAGGTGACACAATGTCTGAGGTTGTATTTGTCTAATGTTCAGATCCGCTGTCATTAACTGGTTTATTTCAAGTTTAAAGCACCAGGTAAACTCTTAACGTTTGTAAATATATGTATTTTAAGGTAGACTGGTGGGTTTTTATCCCTAGAAACAGCACGTCTGAATAAGAATGTTGTAGCTGTTTGGTTTTGCAGTCTGCAGCACTCGTTATCTCTAACGAGGACTGGCCGTCATCCGGCCAACGTAAAACCAAACAGATCGCCGGTTGCTGTCACATCTGCTGAAGTGGCTGCTGATGGAGGAGTCTGCTGCGGAGCAGGGCGGCCTGGTCCACACGCCTACAAACAAGCCTGACATCCAGATCAGACACGCCCACATACGGATATCACAGTTTAATATGTAGACTATAGCCCTTTGATGTATGGATTAAAAACTGTGCAAATTATATTCCAGATACAATTGTTTTGTTCTCAGGCTGCACAAGGTGATGGTTGATGTTTGGTGAGTAAACAGCATGATTTATGCATTTTGCTGTTAAAGTTAAATAAAAAAACAGATACTTTAAATAATACTTTGGTACAATCAAATCCATGAAAAGGACAAACAAAGGACAAAGGTCTCTGATTCTCTGACCGTTTTCCTTCTTATCTCCTGCTGTCAGACGTCACATCCACGACAGCTCTCCGGGGTTTTTGGAAGACATCGGGCTAAATTTATGTCTCATTACGTGATGAGACGTAATTTTTGCCCGATGTCTTCTAGTGGTCAGTAGCGGAACCGCAGGTCCGCTTCCAGACCCTAGTGGTCAGTAGCGGAACCGCAGGTCCGCTTCCAGACCCTAGTGGTCAGTAGCGGAACCGCAGGTCCGCTTCCAGACCCTAGTGGTCAGTAGAGGAATTTCTCTTGTTACAAAGCTGTAACAAAGATTTTGTATGATGCACACTCAGCAGATGGGTGGAGTCAGGTTTGGTGTCTGACTCCACCCCCTAAAGCAGCTGCTTTAAACGTGTGGGACATGAACTGTTTTCCAGAATATCTGTCAAATTTGAACCAAAACATGTCACAGATGTTTCAGTAAAAGTTAAACTCAACTCCTGAATAAAAGGTGGGATGAGTCCACAGCTGCAGGTGCGATCCATCGGCCACGTTCAAGTTTCAATTCAAAAGGAATGTTTTGTTTTCTTACTTTATTCATGTGACTTTTAAAAAAAGCTTTTTTTTATCAGCAATTCTTTCAAACCAAATAATATTTGTGCTAATTTTGAGAAAAAAGGTGAACGTTCCAACTCTTCATGTGAAACACATGACCGCTGCAGACTACATTCATTGTCAGTGTCCCGTATTCTGCACAAATCCACAAACCCCGGACAGCGGAAGACCATAAATCTCATTGTAATCTGCTTTGAGAGAATTCCAACTGTCTGTCCGGTCAACCAGGTCAAGCTCAGTGTTGTTGTATTTTTTCTTCCACAGTTAGGCTCAATCTAGGTAAAACTTTCCACTCCATCATGGGTCATGTGACACACGTTCCACAGTGGGCCAACACCCGAATCCAGGATTACCGGTCGGCTGAATGGAAGTAAATTTGAACTGATCCATCCCATCCTGAGAAAAAAACTCCCAACAAAAAACAACTTTAGTTTTTTACAACACTACTCTGATTCAGTCTTTTGTTTGGTGTTTTTGCATCATAAATCAGCGTGGTGGAAAACTCCACCGGAGTCACGTGAATCTGATCACAGGGACGAACGCGAATCATCTTTGATCTCTCAGATTGTTTCTGTTACTGGAAGGAAGGTGAAAAAGCCAGGCTACCTTCATCAGTGACGAGGATGAATTCATCTCTTCTTCAGTCTGATTGGGCCACTTCTGAAGTGGTATGGATTTCTTACCTGTCCGTCAATCGTCCTGATGGCTCATCGTTCCTGAGATATGTCCTTGTTTAAACACCCACAGCGTGGCAACTGCTCCCAAGTAAAGCAAACGTCTGTCTAAGCAGTCATCTTGAGACCTCTAAAACCTCTGTTCCACAACAGGAACACCAGTCTTGGTCCAATAAACGGTGAGATGTTCTGGAATGTTTTCTTCTTTTTTATTCAGACATTAGCTTTGAAACACCTTTTTGACATGTTTTGATGGAACCTTCCATCTTCTTCAGGAAAGTCATCTGATGGTGTAGCATCATGATAATCCTGATGAAAAGTGACGTCATACTACACCAGACGTCTGAACAGAAGAAAAGCTGAAGACACGATGAACTTTAGTGAACGACTATGTGGGATGTTTTGAGTGTTTAGGTTTTAAACACATGAATCCAAACAGATGTGAGCTCTAAGAGCTGAAGATTTAGTCAGATTTCTAGCACGTTCCATCTTCATTTACTCTGCTCTAATAATATTTATTCTTCAATTTACACTTCTGCTGGAATCTCATGTGTTACATTTATCTTCACAGAGATCATGTCATTGTAAAGCAGGAATCTTTTTGAAACCATGGACACTGTCCTCCAGACTACAGAGTAGATGGACCATCAGGCTTGTTGTCAACAGTCAGTTCAAACGGTCTTAGATAGTTCTAGAAGTTAGATAGTTCTAGAAGTTAGATAGTTCTAGAAGTTAGATAGTTCTAGAAGACAATGTTAAACCACTAACTGTATCCATCCCAACAGCATGGCTTCATAATAGAAGACTCTAGCTGCTGAACTGGTCTGTCTGAAGTCCAGAACTTTCATCAACTGAAGCATCTGGAGCAGCATCATGAAAGGACAAACAGGACAATGAAGATCCAGGACTGCTTAGCAGCTCCAGTCCCAAACCAGAGCAGAACTCGACAACGTTCCTCTCCCAAAACTCTGTCAACTGCTTCCCTGGTAATACGATGATGTGCATCTGCTCAGTTTAACATCTGCTATGTTTTTATGACATATGAAAGTCCCTGCACTCCAACTGTGTTTACACTTGACAGTGTGAACTGTGGATGTGTTTTCACATCAAATCTAAATCTTGAAAGTGTAAAACAGACTTTAAATCACTTGACGCCTCCTGTGATGTCACCCACAGCTTTCTGAAGACTACTCCTGAAGTCTGTGTTTCCTCGGTCTGCACAGCACCATGTTGTAAATGGGCGGACCAAACAGGCCTGGGACACGCCCACCTTACGTCAGAAACACCTAACATCTTATCTTGGCTGACTTAGCTTCTGCTAAGCTATGACCCTACATTACTAATCTGTCCGAACAAAATCACTTCAGCGTCGCAACTGAAACATCTGACACCAGAACTAGCGAGACGGCAGCTAGTCATTGGCTGTGCCAGCCGCCAATCAAAAGACCACGCCCCTAATTAGCCACAAATTTGTTCTTTTATGTAATATTAACTAAAGAAGTTCATAAAATGGTAAAAACAAAATCTCCCCATACACAACCAAACGCATAAACACATATATGTATAATGAGATTCAAATAATAATGTCAGTATTAATCCATAAATACTCAGTGCTGAAAGGAATAAAAGGAGCACTCCTCGTGAACAGAGTTCCATTAGTGCCCAAAATCCTCTTTATCTGCACAAAGGTGACTGATCGGAGAGCATTCCCATCAAATTAAACCAGCAGTTCATCCTCAGAACATGTTCACATAAGCAGCTCTTTGACACTAACCTGGTGTCGGAGTTACTTCATCTCTCCAGACGGTCTCTGCTCTGTCCTCTTCAGTTGGCTTACGTTCCCTCAGTTCACATACTCCCATTTATGTCCTTTTATTAAAAATATTTAAAAATAAATAAAAAAGTGTCTTTATTTTCAAAGGATCAGAAACGAGGTTGAGGGCCACTCTTTGTTACAAAAACAGTCTCTCGGTTCTTCAGGAGGAAAACAGGTGTCTGCATGTCAAAAATAGACTTTGTTTTGTCAGGACGATCACTTACACCAATGAATCTGATAATAGTCATCCTGACAGAGTATGTACACATCAGCTGCAAGGTTCCAGTGTAAACATGACGACTAAAGGTGAGGAAGAATGAATTCTGGCTTTGTGTTTTGTAGTTCCTCTGAGTCTGGGCGCCTCCTTCATCATTTATGTACACAGGTCCTGATTAATCCTCCACCGTGTCCAGGAACTTGGTGTCCAGGAACTATTCCAACCCCTGACTGTCCTTGATTGTCTGCAGCATCAGCTTGACAATATGTTCCCTCTTTCATTCATCCTTGAGTTGGATTTTGTGTTCTGTAGGTGTTCCTGCAGTGTTGAGGGCAGCATGCACCATGGATTGGTCCGAACTCATCAGTCTTTTTCAGTTGAGGGGTGATTTTTAAAAGTGTAGCTCCAACATCTGTTATATATCCCAGGACTGCAACATTTTTAACTTTTAAGACTTTGCAAAGACTTAAAGAGTCCATTTATGGAGAATTTTCAACAAAATTGTTCTCTACAAATTGCACTGATGTCTTACACCTTTTGCATTTTATTTCTGGACCTTCACAGCCACTATTGAGCTTCTCCTTCAGCACAGCTGGACTGGCCATCCGGCATACCGGGCACTTTTGAGGTGGGTCGATGGTGATTTGGGGCCAGGCCTCTTTTTTACACTAATGACAGTATTCATATGGTCTTAGTTAAGATACCTAATGCTCCATAAAGCTGGGCGGTCGGTCCATTAATCGTGAACGATTCTAGGTCTGACCGATTACAGCCGAGGGCCGAGGGCCGAGGGCCGAGGGCCGAGGGCCGAAGGCCGCCTTCTACTTTGAGAGCTGCAAGAAACGAAAATGAGACGGGGAACAAATTAGCGACAAAAAACGACAAGCCCTTCAAGCATATGCCACCAAATGAATTAGAATTACACAGATGTTCTCTGGTGGAGCTTCCACTTCAGCAGCAGCATCAGAAGAAGCTGCAGGTGACGGTGGCGGAGTTGGCCGGTAGGAGAGACTCGCGGGGACCGCGGGGGCGTTGGGCTGGTCTCAGCTCAAATGCCCGAGCTGATTTCTTGTCCCAGTCCAGCCCTGTCCTTCAGTATGGACTGGTCCTGGTCCATCTTGTGGTGGAAGAAGTAGTAAACGGTGGAATCCAGTTCCTATAAAACTCCATAAAGACTTAAGGTCCATTAAGAGAGAGTCCACTGATGTGACATTATTACTACAGAATTATGGGTAACAGTTTGAAAAGAGCTGGTCACGTGAATTACAGGACTGCAGGTCTGTCTCTCCAGTTCAACCACAAACCGTAAAGGGATCTTTTAAGGTCCATGCTGCTGTTGGCTTTGATGTTCTTCTCTATAGAATCTCCTGAGTCGTTGTTCTCTACATCCGGCGCTGATGTCTTACTCCCTTTGCATTTGTTTTTGGGGCTCCTGTTGGACTCGCCCATCAGGGTGAACTGGTCCCGTCCATCTTCTAGTGGAAGAAGTAGTTAAAATCGGACTTGATGACCCGATCATTTAAGACTGTGCAAAGACTTAAAGAGCCCACTCACTGGGGAGGGGGTTCTAGAAACTATGGGCTTAAAAAGTTCGTAAAGACTCGGACCGCAGGGCTACAGGTCTGTCTCTCGAGTGTCCAGACAGAACGCATAAAGGGATCGTTTGAGGTCCATGCTGCTGTTGGCTTTGATGTTCTTTTCTACAGAATCTCCCGTGTCGTTGTTCTCTACATCCTGCGTTGATGTCTTGCTCCCTTTGCGTTTGACTTCTGGGCTTTCGCGGCCGCTGTTGGGTTCGTCCTTCAGGCTGGACTGGTCCTGGTCCGTCTCCCGGTGGTAGAAGTAGTTGAAGTTGGACACGATGACCGGCACTGGAAGAGCGATGGTCAGCACCCCCGCGATGGCGCACAAGGAGCCCACTATCTTGCCACCCACGGTCACAGGCCTCATGTCCCCGTAGCCCACCGTCGTCATGGTGACCACGGCCCACCAGAAAGCGTCGGGGATGCTGGAGAAATGCGACTCTGGCTCGTCTGCCTCCGCGAAGTAGACGGCGCTGGAGAAGAGGATGACTCCGATGAAGAGAAAGAAGATGAGGAGTCCCAGTTCCCGCATGCTGGCCTTTAGCGTCTGCCCCAGGATCTGCAGCCCCTTGGAATGCCGGGACAGCTTGAAGATCCGGAAGACTCGGACCAGGCGGATGACCCGCAGGATGGCCAGAGACATGGCCTGCTGGCCGTTTTGGTGCTCGCCTCCCTGCTGCTCCGCCAGCTCCGTCCCCACCGTGATGAAGTAAGGCATGATGGACATGATGTCGATTATGTTCATGATGGTCTTGGAGAACTCCGACTTGCTGGGGCACGCGAAGAAGCGCACTATCAGCTCGAAGGTGAACCAGATTACGCAGGTGGTCTCGATGATGAAGAAGGGGTCCGAAAAGGTGAGGGAAGGGCGCGGAGCCGTGCTGTTGTCCAGCACCGCCAGCTCGCGCTCGTCCCGGAACTCCGGGAGCGTCTCCAGGCAGAAGGTAATAATGGAGATGGTGATGACGATCACGGATACGATGGCGATGCCGCGCGCGGGGCTGGAGCTCTCCGGGTACTCGAAGATGAGCCACACCTGCTTCTGGAACTCGTTCTGGGGCAGTGGCTTCTCCTCCTCCTTGATGAAGCCCTCATCCTCGCGGAACCGCTCCATGGCCTCCTCCCCCAGCTGGTAGAACCGGATCTCGTCCGCGAACACGTCGATGGACACGTTCACCGGTCTGCGGATTTTCCCACCGGACTGGTAGAAGTACAGGATCCCATCAAAGCTGGGCCGGTTCCGGTCGAAGAAGTACTCGTTCCGGAGCGGGTCGAAGTACTTGATCCTTTTGGCAGGGTCTCCCAGAAGCGTGTCCGGAAACTGGTTTAGGGTACCCAGCTGGGTCTCGTACCGGAGCCCTGCGATGTTGATGAGCACGCGCTCGTTGCTCTCCGCGTCCACGTCCAGCAGGTCGTCGTCGAACAGGTGGGGGCTGTGGTCCGCGCGTAAAAGTGCGTCCATGGCGTTGTCGCTGCAGCTGCTGTTCATGTCGTTGATCTTCCAGGGACTCCGCGGAAGGGGGCTCCCTCCGCGGGTGTTCAACTCCTTCCCGAACTCCTCTTTGACCAGGTCCGTCTGGGGGAGCGCGTTCCGGCAGCCCTCCTCGCCATTGCCGCCTCCACCGCTCCCTTTGGCGCCGCAGTTCTCAAAACTCACCAAGGCTATCTCCATTCCGCAGCCATCCACAGTTAAAGTGGAGAAAACAGCATAGACTTGTTGATCTGGAGCGGTAACATCCTCCCAGGATCTCCAGGAACCACAAAGTCACACATGCGCTCTGGATCACGGCTGCCGCTCCTCCAGCCGCTCCTCCCGCTCACACGGACGCATCCGTGTTGGTTTGACTGCTAATCTGGAGAAGTAAACGCTAAAAGCACCAGAGCGCAGGAGGAGAAGAAAAGCCAGATGGAGAGGAGGCAGGAATGATGATCCTGACGTGACAGTGCGGTTCAGGCGCTCAAAACGTCTGTGGATGTGAGACGCACTGAGGCGCTCCTCCTGG